>JAMXBD010001701.1:0-307569 GCA_024138025.1 Combretum micranthum | reverse complement strand
AGCATAAGTTAGAGTCCTAACTTCAAATGACTATATCTAACTCATTCTAACTCGGATTTGAGCATATAATATACCGATTTCTATCTACTTCGAGAGATCTATCTATTTCTAACATTATTTCCAAGTTTTGAAAATAATAGGTCATTAAATAATCCGATCAGTTCTAAATCGGTTGAAAATTCCAATTCCGAAAAATAATTTCGTGAATGTTTGCGATGTCCCTAGCATATAGATCAACCATTCATGCAATATTGGTGATTCCCTATCATGAATGGCATGTTATGAACTTGATGCATGCATGCTCTTGACCTTATTTACTAAAAGGAAATTTTAGAAACTTTTTATTTGTAAAACTCCATGACTATTCACTTTCAAGAAAACTAGTTTCCTAACTTTGATCATCCCATTTGTTTTGGAGTTATTTCCTTAGGAAAATCAAATTATCCTTGTCTAAATTGAGTCTTCATTATATCTATTACTTAGGCCTTCATTTCTAAATAAAAATTTGCATCTTACACTTTGTAAATATGTTTTCAAATAGGATTTATTCAAAAATCCGAATTTTTAGAAATTAAATTCTTGAATGATTCTTTTGGGAAAAACTTGTTTAATGCATCAAAATTTAAGACTTTAAGATACCTATTACTTAAGGACTCCATTTAATACATAAAACTTCTTTTTTGAGCTTAGATGATAGATGTTCTTATGCCCTTCATTCAAAATTACGAATTTCACAAGTTGACTAATAACTCAAAATTTTGTATCTTGTTTCTACTCTTTGTTTTACACATTAATTTCATCAAAACTCATTTCAACTTATGAAAATCACTACTTAATGATACCTATTACCTATATCCTTCATTTTTCACATAAAACATGAGTTTTAAAGTTGATAAAAGGGTTTTCAAAATAGGGCTTTGAAATCATACAAATTTGTCTTTGAATATTTCAAACAAAAACTTTTCCTTTGTAAGTTCCTTATTTTATTTGCCTAAGGATCTACCAGCTACAACATCTATATACACAAAACAAGACCTTTATGGGCATTAATGAGTGAAAACATAAATCATCCATAAGATCATAAATATCAAGAATGGTATAAGCATCTAAAAGCTAGATCTAGTACTTATGATGTATGAAATGAAGTTTAAAAGCATGAACATGGGTCTTTATGCTAGATCTCTACTTTACCCTACTTTACATGCATAACCATGAAGATATTGCAACAAAAACTTAATCAAACACAAGATCTACTCTTGTGATGGCTTGATATTCATGTAGTAGCATTTTCTTATCCCTAACAACTGCTCATGGGGACTTAGAGTGAAAACACTCATGAATAATCTTGCCATTACAAGATTAAATAATAGGAAAGTTTAAGAATCATCACCTAAAACTTGAAATAGATAAGAAATGAAGAAGAAAGAAGCTTGTTTTTTGAGTGTGTGTGTTGGGGATAGGGGCTCACGGCAACAAGAAAAAAAAAAGAGAAAGTTTGAGAGCTTTTGAGACAAATGAAATGAAAATGGAGAGAAAAGAAAAGGATTATTTATATTAAGTGATTTAGGGTTTGTTTTATATTATAAAAGGATTAAAATAAAGCAAAATGGAGTCAATTAGGGGGGGAGGGGCGCCGGTTCAAGAGTAAGGAAGAGAGGGAAAGATTTGAAATTGTTTTGTTTTGTAATTTATGTAATAAAAAGTATTAAATATAATAATTTGTTAAGAGACAAAAAATTCTTGGAAAAGAAAATATAATTGAGTGTTTGTAAGGTTGTAAGACTAGGGTATGTGTGTGTGTGTGTAGTAGGTTGTACTTATGACTAGTGATAAATAGTAGACAAGATATTTACTTTATCGATAGTCAAGAAAATACGGGAAAGAGGCTATAACTGTAATTTTATAACCCGAAAAATTATAAAACTTATATTTTTGAAATCCTTAAAAAATTTCGGTTCTAAAGAGTATTCCATAATATTTTTTTGAGTTTCTAGTTCTGGGGTTCGCTTTTCCATAATGGAGCTCGGAAAAGCCCGGAATAGAAAATTTTTCGAAATAAAACTTTTTATGGTTTGAAACTTACTTTAGAACAATAATCCACATTCAAATTTCTATAGAGGTTCTTTTAAATTAAAATCGAAAAAAAGCCGGATCTAGGGTTTCTAGGTTGCTCATACTAATCCTGTTTAGGGTTTTGGTTTCCGATTTCCGAAGTCTACTCGGTTGCTAAGAAAATCGAGGTTTACAGTAGTTCACCCTCTTTCCTCTCAATCATCCTTGTATGATTGTTGAGGATTTCCAAAAGAATTTCATAGTAGGTGTGGTTATTTTTTCTTTTTTTACTATCACCAACAATATTAACAGTGAGGTGACAACGGCTTGGTTTTCCACGTGTAATCCTTTAGGTTTTAATTGTGTTGAAAGAGATGGGTATGTGATTAAAATGATGTTAAGGTTGTAAATATGGGATAGAAGTACACAATCCTTGCACAAGCATGTGAATCAGGTCATGTACCTCTTGATGATTCAAATCCAATAGTTCTGGAAGTATACGACCCCAAAGGCCCTGCATTAGGTTGTGTAAACCTATGCAACTCAATAATATAGTGACACGTTTTGCAACACCTTTGCACATTTATTATGGATGGTTAGCATAGAGAATCATGAAGATAAATTCAAAACTCAAAATAGTAGTAGGATAACAAACACCAGTTACACATTGAGATATGATATTGTAATGCCCAAAACATAGGATCATTTACAGTCCATCACGTGTGTATAAGTAAGATAGAAATGCTAAAGCTCAAAACTATTAAACTCCACAATTAATAGTTATTGCGATCCTCAAAATCACATAGTATAATCCACCAATTTTTATTACAAGATAGATTTAACCTTCAAAGTAAACCATAACCTAAACTATCTAAAATAAATTGCATCAATGTGTTTACAATTTTTACAATTTCTAGCATAAAAACTGATCCCCTTCTTTGGTCAAATAATATCTTCATGATTCTCTATGTCAACCATCCATAATAAACGCATCCTGTAGTATTTGATTCGACAAGTGTAGATAAATTTGAGATAGGGCATTTCAATCCTTACTTTGTTTTTCCTTTGGTAACCATGGCAAAAGCATCTTATCAAAACCGTAGCAGTACATCATCTAAATCCATTTGCATAAGAATCGCTCATATGTTTACCTACCATAATGAAAATCTGGTGTCATGATCTAAGAATGGAATCTCATATTTCATAGTTACCATTATCGTGAGTAAAGCAAACCTATTGCTCTAATAGCGGTTTGTTATAAAAAAAAAAGGATATGAAGAATAACGGGAATAAACATAAAGCACATGCACAAATTTATGTGAAAAACCCTTTACGAGAAAAACCATGAGTAAAGAAGAGAGAATTCACTAAATGTTAAGAAGTACAAGTGTGTCAGTTGTAAAATGATAATTGCATAAACCCTAACAAAACACATACACATACACATATGTGTGTGGTGTGTGTGTGTGTGTGTGTGTGTGTGTGTGTGTAATGATGGCCGACTCAAAAGCCGGCAACCTAAAAGAAAGGTCGGTTCTTTCAAGGTTGGCAGCTTAAGATGCTGCCCTATTGCTTTAGCTATGAAATTCGGGTCACAAACTCCAACAGAAAGAAACGGAAGATTTTATTCAAGAACTTTAGACAATAATGTCCATAAGAAAATATGTGTACCATAGGATGAATCTACTATCATTTCAGTCTTGGATGGAGTTCTTTTCTACCATTTTTATCCCATTAAACAAGATATGGATTTTTTTTCCTAACCCAAGACCTAACACATAACTTCAAGGCATATACTGAGTGGTCTAGTACTCCTTGGGATATCAAATAGCTTCCAAGTATAGGAAGGGTTCATAAATGCATTGCTTATTCATATAAACTATATATATGTTAAATTTTTATTTTCTAGTCCTTATTTGGTTTTGAATTTTCTAGCACATATTTCGTATGAAGTTGTGTTATTGCCTTTCTGCATTTTTACTATAACTTAAAAATGATGTTATTTTTGAAAAATTGATTATGCAAATTCAAGATTTGATAGTCACATAATGTTTTATGTAACATAAAGTGCTCATTATTGGCTTTGAACGAAGTTATGTTTAGATTGTAACTATGTTGAATATCATTTTGAATGGTTTGTCATGTCTTAAAGTTAAGGATGGAAAAGTTATCATGTAGTCATACTATAATTTGAACATATAAAATTTTTATTTTTCTTACGAACTACTTTTACATAATAAAACTAAAGTGGGGGTAATCAAATATAGTCAATTCTATTAGGAGATCAAATTTTTCACTAAATTATAATAGTCTTAACATGAGCATAGAAGAATGGAAAACCTATTACAATCTATAAAATCAATATTATGCCACTCTTTTCAACCCCTTTTATAAAGATATGTGTTTTTCCATTATAATAGAAGCTAAAATTTTCATATTACAAACATTAATTAACTTCTATAAGCTAAAATTTTCAAGCAGAAGAAACTACTAAACAAAAATATATTTATGAATCCATTTTAACACCTAAAAACTTTACAAAAAAAACCCTTCGTATGTGCTATTAATGTTGCATTGGCTACCTAAAGTTTTCAAAAATTGCAATTAATAACCCAAAGCTTGAATTAGTTAATTTAATACCTAAAACTTTGAATGCACGCTAATGGTACCCAAGCTAACTCTATTAGCTCCATTTGCTAACATGGTATGCCTAACTTATAGAGCAATGACATGTAGATAAGGAAGACCAAAAAACATTAGTTGCCATTTTTTTTTTCAGAGTATTACATATAAAATGTTTAATTAGACAAATAAATGAAAAAGGTAGAAACCGAAAGTAGAAGCTCTAAAGTAGAAGCTCCAAACTTTAGTAAGTGAAAGAATGAACTATAAGATACATCGAAGATCAAAGAGGTGATATTTTAGAAGAAAACAAGTTTATGGAGAACAAAAGAGAAACCCTACAATTCAAATCCACACAAATCCTAAACCAAGTAACCCTTAAAGTAGGCCATCTAAAACCTTAGCATCCACTATCAATCCCTATTCCTAGTAACCCTCAAAGTAATGATGGAGGTAACCCTAACCCTTAAGTAGACTAAGGTAGCTTCTTTTTTCCATGTTGCTTCTTGCTGTCATCTATATTGTTGATTTTGCATGAACAAATTATGTAATCTTCATTAATTGTTTAGCATGCCTGAGTGTTGATGGAGTTTGTTTGCTACTTGGTTTGTGTGTAGCATTACCTAATAATACCATAAATTTTCAAAAATATTTTCCTACTTGCAGTTCAAAATTAATTTGGTGATGCACAATGGCAAGTATACTAATTGTGCAAGTAGTATTGGGTAAGAGACCAAGGTCGTATTTTGTAATCATGGAAAATCAAGTTAAGTACTAAATTGTATTTTTCCAAATCTAATCTAAAAAGCCAAATTTGATGTGTTGCAAATTTTAAACTATCAAAAATTTACTCGTAAAATTATCATTACAAATCATCACTAATTTACTACTATAAACTACACTAAATCAGAAAACTACTTTGGAAGAATCTTTAAATGCACAAGTATGGCATTATGTAGTGATATAGTTTAGATTATCATTTATTGTCTTGTAATTATAATCGAGATTATTTTTTTGGATTTTGATTAAACTCATAAGAATTTGTTCTATCAAG
The DNA here is from genome assembly GCA_024138025.1 of Combretum micranthum. Taxonomy (NCBI): domain Eukaryota; kingdom Viridiplantae; phylum Streptophyta; class Magnoliopsida; order Myrtales; family Combretaceae; genus Combretum; species Combretum micranthum. The sequence goes on along the minus strand of JAMXBD010001701.1, from coordinate 301,841 downwards.
TTGTAAAATTTTAATTATAAAATGAATATCCCTTTTAAGTAATTCATCTATAATCACAAGGTAAATAAAACGTTCCTCTCACAAATCATGGTGCTTTAATTGAATTTATGATTCGAGCATATATCCATGTCCCAAACCACAATTTCAATCGTATTAAGAGCATAATTTTAATATTTTGACCAGAATCACATGTGTCCGTGTCAATTTTGAAACCTCGTTTTTCATTTCAATTATGTTCTTAAATCCTCTCGAGTATCTCAAACTTTAATTCATAAGAGACTCATAGAAAAGTCTATCTTATCAACATTGAAATTAAATTAATAAAAATTTCAAATTAACAAAACCTTATAGCAAAAACATCCCAACTATGTAGGAAACCTATCACCTCATTACATAATCTCACTAAGACAATCTAGCTCATACTAATAAACATGATTTCATTAATGATAATTATTCGAGTACAATCTATTATACAAGATAAAAGAGAAGAAAACATCTAAAAATCGCAAGAATTTATAAGATATTTCACTTGACTATAATAGTTATTCAACTAGATTACTCATTTATATAACATAACATAGATCAAACGTATTATTATAGATCACAATTTCTAGGTATATCATTTGTTTTCCCACCTAGTCACTTGATCGTGCCCCTTTAAAATTTGTTTCGAGTCTCTCAAGGGGTTACGTGGTCGATCTAAGGTTTGGAGACATCAACTCGAGTCATAGGGTCAACCAAGCGATTGACTGGTCTCCTTTAATCGTAGATTTCTATATATGTCCTATGCATCCTATTCTCAAATCACGTTATTCTATAATTTCTTCTACCAAAATATTACTTTTAATCTCCAAATATATATTTTGTTTCCTAACCAGATAACAAGTAATAAAAGCACAAAAAGTTTTTTTTTCCTTTATGATTATTTATGCATTTGTCAATTTACTCAAATTTCTATTTGGTTTTCTATTCACCAATTGTAATTTGAGCCTAAAAGATTAGGGTTTTAGTTAGCTTAATAAGGGATTGTCCGAAATGATTACCAGAATAATAACCTTTAGATTCATCAAAAAAGCTCCCTCCAGAAATCGACTTTTATCTGGCCCTAGCTAAAATCCAATTTCTAATTGTTAGAAATCCGCTTCATCTGCATATCGACTTTTTTTTTTTTTTTCGTACTAATTTTGGTTTACGTGGAGTCAACATACGTAAAAGAAAATGTTAACTGTTAAGGAATAAAGGCGTACAAAATATATTTTTTATATTTATTATATATACTTCTTTTAATTATTTTATATTAAATTCAAAAAAACAAGTAGACTTTCTTATTTAAACTAAATGATGAGGTCCATGGCACTCATAAATGGAGCATGTAGATGAATATCTATTGCACCTTAATTAGACTTATCTTATGATATAAAGTTCAAATTTTATAAATATGATTAACTTTATAAAATGTACTGAAATTGAATACTAATTCCATTTAAACAAATTAGAAACGTATAACAAATAATCGTCTTATGGAATGGGATAGGCAGGATGGCTGTTCGATTCCCATCTATAAAGTTAAGTAAACAAGCTGGGTAGGACAAATTCTATCAAGTTCACAAGACACGCAAAGACTCGTTAGCTGTGCATTTGTGAAATATTAAGAGGGAAAATACGATGCTCCCTTCAATATAATTCTGCAGAATTTTTCTGTGGGGATTCAATTTTTGGAATAAAGGATAATAACAAATTAAGACCGTGTGTTTTATGGTCTATTAATTAGTAAAAAGGCTGAGTTGAAAACCAATTTGCTGATAAAAGATTGCCATAGTAACAATTCCATGGACAGCTTTATTTGGTATTGGATGCTGGTTTATCTAGAATCGTAGAAACAAATTTTTGTTTGATAAAAATTTTTGTTGAACACTCAAATCATATCATGGCTATTAAGCAGCAGACTGAGGTGTTTGTTAATACTAATTTAACAGTTGCAAAGACTACAGGTGTTTAAAGAGTGTCGTCTTATATGTTGGAATCATCCTCTTGTTAGATAGGTGAAGCTCAATGCAGATGGAACCTGTAATCCTTCATTAGGAAACGCTTATGCAAGAGGTTTAATTCATAATGAAGTTGGAGATTAGATAAGGCGATTCTGTTGTAATCTCAGACCTAGCTGGATGAATTATGAGGTTTATATCATGATCTGGTTTTTTGTTGGCAATCTGGCTTTAGGAAGATTTGTGTGGAGTTGGATAATCTAGTGGTGGTGTAGATGGTGCAACGGGGATAATGTTAGAGTTAATGATGTCTTTCCTCTAATTCATGATATAAAGAATCTTCTTGGTAGACAATGGGAGATTTAGCTACTGCACACTAACAGGGAGGGAAATAATGCTCCAGATGCTATGGCCTCTCATGCTTTCAATTTTCCTCGAGGTCTTGTTGTTTTGGATTTTCCTGATTCTCAGGTTCTACATATTCTGGCTAAAGATCTCAGGAGAGTTTCCTTTCTTAGAGCCATTGTTTGTTAGTCCCTTGGGCATGAAAAAAAAAAGGCTGAGTAGAAAATTCTTAGTTAAAAAAAATTGTGATTCTATATTGAATTTATTTGTGTTGATTTTTATTTCATTCAGTTTGAATTTATTTGTGTTAAGATAGTTTTAATTAAGCAAAATTGGTCATTATATATCGAATTTATTTGTGTTAGTTGTTATTGCATGTTGTTTGACTAGATTTGGGTTACAACAATTTTATGAAGAAAAATGGTCATTATATATTAACTTTATATGTGTTAATTGTTACTATGCATACTGCTTGACTTTATTTATGTTACAACAATTTTAATTAAGTTTTGTCTTATAGTCAAGGTTATTATAATCTAATGGTATATGTATTAGTATTCTGAAGAATGGATTAAATTCGATTCTTTCTTTCAAAGTCATGTTATATATGTTAGGAAAAAAATGATATGGTTAGATAAAGTATGAGAACAATATCAAAAGAAAAGTTAAAAAGTAATGGGAATGTCATATTGTATAAAAAATACTCAAAACCTTAGGTGAAATTGGATCTATTTATACATGTATATGTTAAATATAATTCCTCTCTCTTAATTTTTATCAATTTTTATATGATATATGATTGCCTTGATTTGGCAGATGAAAAATAACAAATGGCTAATAATGAATGATATATATATACACAATACACGTACATACTCATGATAATTTCATATCAAACAAATAAATAAAAGAAGTGCATATGAGATGTACAAAATATCACTTTTAGAAATGTAAATATGTAATCAATTGATGATTTTTTGTTTCATCTCCTAACAAAAGAAAGTGCAACCACACTGTTAGGAAAGATTTGACTTTTTTTCCTCTTGCCAATGCGATAACAAACAACAAAATAAATAAATTGCGAAATTAAAATCAATCACACCAGTATTTACGTGGAAAACCTTAGTTCGGGGAAAAACCACAAGATCGCCGCACAAATTTCCTTCACTATAAACAAATAATGGGATATACAATTGTTCTTCACCAGATGACACTAGTGGATCTTTCTTATCTTCATTACAATCGATGGATTTCAACAACAATCATTCGTTCTCTCTCTAGATCTCTCTCTAGGTTTAAGAGCGGCTTTTCATTCATCTCATACAAACCCTAGGACAATAAGAAGAATACATATATAAAACAAAGGGAAAATCAATAGGCACACATAGGCTGGCTCATGCAAATTCAAAACTGGCAACATAGGGGTAATGTAGAAAACTTCAGCATTATGGAGACCTATACGCCGCCTTGTACAAGGGCGATGTACCGCCCTACACCAGCGATGTTCACACAGCGTAGCCTCTCAGCAACTCTTGGAAATAATTCACAATTTCAACGCTGGCTATTACATGTTGTAGGCCAACCGTGTAGCTTCCCCTATCAGCCAGTATACAACACAGAACTCATTTGTTTTGCACAAAACTCCTTATCTTCAAGTCCTCTTCCAAGTATATGCCTTATACTTAGCATACCCTTAAATTCAATGTCCTCTAAATATATAAACATATATTTAGAATCCCCTTGGTTATAAATCCATATGAGTTGGATCTATAACCCCAACAAACTCCCCCACCAACTCATATGAAGGGTTCCATCACTCCTGCGGTTTTCCTGCAAGAGTTGACTTTCTTCTTGGGTAGAGCCTTGATCATCATATTTGATGTATTTTCATCAGTATGGATCTTTTCAAGCTTCAAAAGCTTTGCTTCCAATACATCTCTAATCTAATAGTACCTGACATGAATGTGTTTAGATATGGAATGGAACGTTGGATTCTTGCTGAAATGTGTGGCACTTCAACTGTCACAGAACACCATCAAATCTTCTTGCTCTTGATCCATTTCTGTCAACAACTTTTTCATCCACAAAGCTTCTTTGCAGGCTTCAGTCACAACTATGTATTCCTCTTAAGTGGTGGATAGTACAACACACTTCTGCAATTTAGATTACCAAGACACCACTCCCCCTGCATAGGTAATTAGATAACCTGAAGTGGACTTCCTAGAATCCAAATCTCCACCCATATTAGCATCGAAAAACACTTCCAATACAGGCTTGCTGCCACCAAACTGTAAACACAATCTGGAAGTGTCTCTGAGATATATGAGAATCCATTTAACAGGATCCAATGCTCTTTACCTGGATTTGAGAGATAGCAGCTTACAACACCAACATCATGAGAAATATCTGGTCTTGTGCATAACATAGTATACATCAGACTCCCAACTGCTGAAGCATATGGGATCTTCTTCATTTCTTCTTTGTTTACTTCACTTTTAGGACACTAAAGTGAACTGAGTTTGAAGTGACCTGCAAGTGGAGAACAAACAGATTTCGCCTTGCTCATGTTAAACCTCTCAAGAACTTTCTCCAGATCTCTCCCATGATAACAATATCTCTAACTCTTTCCTTTTTCTTATAATTCTCATCCCAAGAATTTGGCGTGCGGGTTCTAATTCTTTTATTGCAAAAGACTTATTCAAGGCAATCTTCAATTCACAAATCTTCTTGCTTTATGGCCAATAATCAGCATGTCATTTACATAAAGTAGGAGTATAATAAACTCAGCACTGGCAAATTTCTTGATGAAGATACAATGGTCTACTACAGTCTTGGTATAACCGTTGTTAATCATAAAGGAATTGAATTTCTTGTACCATTGTCTTGGAGCCTGTTTCAACTCATGTAAGCTCTTCTTCAATTTGTAAACAAAATTTTCCTTCCCTTTGATCTTAAATCCCTCAGTGCTCCATGGAAATCTTTCCTCTAAGTCACCATGAAGGAATGCTGTCTTCACATCCATCTGCTTAATCTCTAGGTTCAAACTAGCTGCAATACTTAGTACAACCCGAATGGAAGACATCTTCACCACAGGTTAGAAAATTTCATCAAAGTCAACCCCTTTCTTTTGACTGAACCCCTTCATAACCAGTCTGGCCTTGTACCTTAGTTGTGAGTTGTTTTCATCAGTGTTCAACTTGTAAACCCCTTTTTTTTTTTTTTCAGGGGTCTCTTGCCCTTAGTCAGTTGCACCAAATCATAAGTCTTATTCTCATGCAAGGACTTCATTTCTTCTTACATGGCTTTAACCTAATTCTATTTTTTACCATATACAGCTTCTTGATAACATTCTGGCTCCCTCCATCTGTCAACATCACCTATTCATCTAGAATGTATCTGGTAGATGGTCTTCCATCTCTTGAAAATCTTCTTAACTGAATCTGCTGATGAGGGTCTTAGGATGCTCAATTTCATCTTCCTCATCAATGTTAGATTCTTCAAGTGAGGGTACTCGATCAACATCTGTAAGGATCTCACCAGGAGGCTATGTCTTTTCAGGCTTTTCAATATCTACAATAGTCTGGTCTTCAAGAAAGACCACATCCCTACTCCTAACAATCTTCTTATCAACTAGATCCCACAGTCTATACCCATACTCATCATGTGCATAGCCCATGAAGATACATTGCTTGGAATTCACATCAAGCTTTGCTCTCTCATCTCTAGGAATGAGCACAAATGCCTTGTAACCAAAAACACGTAAGTGTTGATAGGAAACTTCTTTACCTATCCAAACTCTTTCTAGGATATCTCCATCCAGTGCATGTGAGGGAGATAAATTAATCAGATCAAGTGCTATCCTCAAAGCTTCACCCTAAAAGGATTTAGGTAGCTTGGCATGTGATAACATGCACGTCACTCTCTCAGTGATAGTGCGATTCATCCTCTTTGTAATACCATTTTGCTATGGGGTCTTTAGAACTGTCTTTTCCAGTTTAATTCCATGATCATTATAGTACTCTTCAAACGATCTCTATACTCTCCACCATTGCCAACTCTTACACATACCAATTGTCTTCTAATTTCCCTTTCAACTCTAGTGTGGAATTGCTCAAACACATCCAGCACCTGATCCTTAGAATTCAAAGCAAATGTCTACAAATTTCTAGAGTGGTCATTAATGAAAGTAACAAAGTACAAAGCACCACCTACTGACCTGTCTTTTATATAACAGACATCTATAGGAACCAAATCCAGTACATGAGATTTCCTATTAGGTGGATTTCTCTAGAATGCAACCCTATATTGTTTACTAGCAAGACAGTCTATGCAGGTTTTCAAAGGTATACCTTTTGCATCTAGCAAAAGCTGCTTCTTAACAAGCATCTGGCAGAGAAGCCCTTTCTCACTCATGTGACCAAGCAACTTATGCCAAAGTTCCATAGAATTATCATCTATAAAATTCAGATCTCCTTTACTCAGTTTTGCTGACATTAAGTTAAGGGTGTTGGCTTTCTTCCCTTCAGCCACAATAAGAGAACCATTTGTGAGCTTCCATTTTCCTTCACTAAAGTGATTGTAGTAGCCATCATCATCAAGCCTTCCTACAGAAATCAGTTTCAAACAGATATTTGGAACATGTCTCATATCTTTGAGAATGAGTTTGCAACCTGTATTAGTTTCCAAAACAACGTTTCCAATGCCAACTATTTTTTATGTTTCATTGTTTCCCATCCTAACATTGCCATAGTCACCAGTAGTATAGGATAAGAAAAACTCACCATATGTAGTCACATGAAAGGAGGCACCAGAGTCTATGACCCAATCATTGTCATAACTTGCAAGGCCAACACAGTCCTCATCCCGAGCAACCACAATATCACCATTTGTTGCTGCAGTAATGGTATCTTCACTTTTATCTTCGTCTTTATCCTTACCCTGCTCTCTCTCTTCCACTATCTACATTCTCTCTTAAAGTGCTCTGGTTTGTTACAATAAAAGCATTTGAGATTCTTTCTTCCTCTTGACTTAGATCTTCCCTTAGATTTGCAAGATACATCAGATTTTTCATTTGGGCCTCTATTCCTCTTCTACCACATCTATATGGCTTGTCAGTTACAAGTTCTTGAGTATCAAAACTTATCCCTAGATCTTTCCTTATGACCTCTTCATTCATTAAACTATTCTTCACCATTTCAAGGGTAAGTGTTCCATCTAGAGCTAAATTGTTAACCGATACCACAAGTATCCCCCAACTCTTAGGCAGTGAACTCAACAATAATAATGCATGTATTTCATTGTCTAGAATATGTTTCATTACAGTCAGTTGATTCACAAGCCCTTGAAAAATATTCAAGTGCTCAATCATATTGGACCTGTCCTTATATTTCAAATTCACTACTCTCCTAATCAAGGAGGTTTTGTTCAAGGCTGTCTGTATCTCATACATGGACTCCAATTTCTTCCATCGTACACCGCTTGGTTTCCTGAGCAACATGATGATACATGCTTTGATCAACTCACTGTCGGATATAACCAATAATCTTTCTATGCAAGATCGCCCCAATCTGCATCAGACTTGTCCTCTGGCTTATAGTATCACCACCCAAGGGCAAATATAGGTCTTTACTGTAATCAAATCCTCCATCATACTTTTTTAGATAGAATAATTAGACAAGCTTAGTTTATTATCGTACCTTAATGATTCAACCATTTTTGCACTTCACTGACAAAAGACTAGAATTTCTTTTCTTGAACCTGGTTCTAATACACTTTTTAGGAAAAGATCCGACATTTTTCCTCTTGCCAATATGATAACAAACAATTAAATAAACAAATTACGAATTAAAATCAATCATACCAGGATTTACACGAAAAATTTCAATTCGAGAAAAACCATGGGACCGCCACACAAATTTCCTCTACTATCAACAAATAATGGGATATGCAATTATTCTTCACTAGATAACACTAGTAGATCTCTCTTATCTTCACAACAACCGGTGAATTTCAACAACAATCGCCCTTTCTCTCTCTAGAATCTCTCTTTAGGTTTAAGAACGGCTTCTCACTCGTCTCATATAAATCCTAGGACAACAAGAAGAATATATATGTAGGACAAAGGGAAAATCAACAAACACACATAGGCTGGCTCATGCAAATTCAAAACTGGCAGTGTAGGGGCAGTGTGAAAACTTCGGCGTTTTGGAGACTTGTATGCCAGCTTGTACATGGGCAGTCTACCACCTTACGCTGGTGGTGTATCCCCCAACGCCAATGGCGTTCACGCCATTGTAGCCTCTTTGCAAGTCTTGGAAATAATTCACAATTTCAACGCTAGCTATTACATGTTATAAGCCGGTGGTGTAGCTTTCCCTGTCAACTAGTATACAACACAAAACTCCTTTGTTTTGCACAAACTCCTTATTTTCAAGTCCTCTTCCAAGTATATGTCATATACTTAGGATACCCTTAAATTCAATATTCTCTAAATATATAAATATATATTTAGAATTTTCTTGGTTATAGACCTATATAAGTTGGATCTATAACCTCAATATACACAAAGGAAGACATAGACAAACATTTATATATTATCATAAATATTATATTATATTAATTTCTGAATACATGAACAAACTGGGGAAATAAATTCGAGTTTAAGCCACCGAAAGGTGGAATTAAGAATATCTGAATGGTATACAGAAGTTAGATTTAAATTGCTTTATTTTTTTGAAAAACAGAATTTACGTTGTGAAAAATTAAAGTGCATGCAGGGACGTGGCTCATAGGTTAATTGCAAAGATCAGAATATAGTTTAATTGGCATGCGCATTAAAATGCACGTGGAGAAATCCTTTCTGTTTCAGTTCAGTGTCTCCAAAACATAAAGTTTTGGGACAAAATGCCATTTTAACCTGACCCTTTCTAATACAAACATGATGATGATGATGAACACTTTTTTTTTTTTCCCTTTAATTTTCAATAAGAAAAAGCCCCTTTTTTCCTTTAATTACGGGCCGGGATTGGTTAATGAGTTGTCGAGCATTCCTAATAAATAAATCCAAACAACGAACAAAACCAAAACGCTTTCTATCATTTCAACATGGATTATATAAATTAACAATGAAAGATATATAAACATAGACCTCCTTTTTTTTTATTACATACTATAACGGGAGAGAAAAATTTAAATTTACTACCTTTCATATCAGAAATTAAAAAATATATCTTGAAGCTACAATATCATGGATATAAAGAAAGATTATTTTCCTATTTTTTAACATTATTAAATAACACCAATATAATATTTATTAACGTTTTCATTTTTCCTCTTTCTGGCCCAAATTCAAATTGTTTGATTAGGAAATTTTTTTTTTTTTTGGTCGGCAGCCCCACCGCTTTTTGCTTTGTCGCGTAACAAAGCTTCTTCCCCCTCACAACCACATATGCAGGGAAAAGGAGGGATATATATGTATCTTTGGGTTTTTTTTTTTTAATATCTTGTTTATATCTTATCTCTAATTATATTAGAATGCTTGAAAATTATCTTATGGATATTTTTAAAAAAAATAATAGGAGGAGTAGTAGATAAATTAATTCAGTTTTATTAGGATTTGATAGGTAATTAATTTTAAAAGAAGTGTACATAGGTACTCACATTTTCATTTTTTAAGTAGTTTTTTCTTATATAACAATTCAAATGGATGCCATTGAAATACCAAACAAATTTTTTGCAAAAATGGAACAAATAGAATGGAAATTGTTGATGAATATTATAGAAGTACTTGTTAAAATGCTATAGGGTCTATTTGGATGGTCTATTTTTATTTATTCTATATCTATATTGAAATGATATTGTAAATATATCCAATTTTTTTATATTTTATCTATATTTAATCTATTTATTTTTTCATGAGAATTGCTAACTTTTTTTATCTATATCTATTTCTTAAAAATAAAAAAAAAAAAATTTAAATAAAGTGTCTGTATCTGTCCAGAAAAGCTAAAAATAGACCCATATAATATAACCTGCTCATTATTATTATTTTTAGGACCTTAATAAGTTGCCTAGGAAACTCTTTCAATATATGCAAAATATATTTATATGTTTGTTTTAGTGGGATATATATTTATAAACATTCTTTATCCCAGGTTAGTAGAGAGAAAAAATATAAGAACCTCTACGTTATGGTTCTTAGTAAATAAAGTGACATTCTTAATAAGTAACAGTAGTTAGAGTGTATATAACAGTAAGTACCTTCTTTAGGTTCCAGGTATCATATTAGCTCATTAGGAAGAACTTTATTTTATCTAAAATCCTTCATTTTGAAAATCAGCTATAATACTTTAAATATTATTTAATCATTTTTATATTCGTTTATTTTAGCATTTGCAGAAAAGTCATAAAAAAAATTAACTTTTTAGAATTCTTCTGGAATTTGTAAAGACCTGGTACGTGCTGAGTACTCGAAAGGTATTAGGCCATTCTTATAGGCAGAAATTATGTCCAGTATCTCCATTTCGTACAAGCTCCAAATCATTCATTGCTTTATAATAATTGTCAAATTTATCCATTTATATATGAAAATAGTTACTGTGAAGAAACCCTCTTTTGAGAGAATCAAGACTAAATCAGAGACTAGAGGAGAGCTCTTAAATTGCTGATATGTCATCCTAAAGATTCAATAAAGGTGTTTAAGAAAAAAAATGACCTAATATAAGTAGCAATTTTTAAAATTTTGTTTTTTGCATCTATCATAGTGCATAAATCACTGGGCAATAAACATGGTTACAAATAAGTTAGAGTCTAAGAACATGCAATGTTATATTTGAGCTTGAGTTTGATTTAAAATTAAAATTTCAATTTAGACTCAAGTTTAATAAAGTTTTGCATTTTCAACCCAAACTCAAATCATGTTCTCACATTTGGCAAGTTCAGGCTCAAACAATAAAATTTTTTAAGCTTATTTTGTTTGTAAAAGGGAAAAAAAATTATTGTCTTCCAACTATGATAATTTTTTTGTTGTTTATATTATAATTACAAACTCAATACAAGCTCAAGATATTATCAAGTCAAATCAATGAAGGTTAAGATTAGTTATATCAATTATTATAAATAGCTTGAGACTAACCCAAATATTGTAGAGTCAAATGTGTTTAAGTGATTTACAAATAAACTCGATTTATTTACACTGGTAAGTTTAATTTCACTTGCTGCTCGATGTTAATATCTTGCAAATTAGAAAATTGTCAGCATTTGTTTGACTTCGTAGAAAGAATCTAAAATATCCTTAACTACTAAAAATAGGCACCATTAAAAAATGGATAAATTACACAAGAAACCATAACATTGGAAGTAAGTCATTTGATGTCACAACATTTCGAAAAGTCAAAAAATATCACAACATTTAGTAAAAAGTAATTTTAGGTCACAACGTTTAAAGGTAAGTTTATTTTAAATTACAACATTTAGAGAAATGAGTCAATCAAGTCATCATTAGTATATGCAACATAAGAAATATTTAATTAAAACCCAAGAAACTCTTCTTTTAAGGTCCTAGTAACATGTGTCAAAAGGAAAAATACTTAATTAAATCCCATAAAACACTTTTCCAAATGTTATGGCCTTCTTTGAACTTTTCAAAATATTATGACCTAAAATAAACTTACTCTCAAATATTGTGATCTTCTAATATAAATTACTATTAAAAATTTTTTATATGGATAAGCATGTGAGGAAAAATTCACTACTAGACATAACTAAAGAAGGCACTCTTATATTGGAGTTTGTCTTGTTATTTTAGTTTAATTTGACATATGTCAATCATTTTACAAAAGGGAGGATAAAACAAAGCTCAAACTAGAGGGAAAATTACTAGTGAAAAAGATCAATGCTTGTAGTCAATTTCAAATGGAGGATCGAAATTTTAGATGGTTAAAATATATGATCAATATTATACAAGGTTTTAACATATAGAATTAAGTTATTAAGAGATTCAAACAAATTATCCCACCATTATCTTGTAAATGACTCACTTTAATTCAATTTTGTTTGTTCTAATGTGTCATAACAAAATCCTTTATTCAAACCTCTTAACATAGTATTGATCTTTTATTTAACCATTTGAAAGTTTAGATCATATTTAAATTTCACTCTAAACATTAATCTCTTTACTCGTAAAAATCCCAAATGTGGATAATGGGGATTATTCATAAAGTTCCAAAAGGATTATGAAAAAAATAGGTAACTAAAACATCGAAAGCTTCCAACGTTTAGAGGTAAATTCATTTGAAGTCCTAACATTTCAAGTGATTCAAAAAGGTCCCAACGTTTGGAGAATGGGTTAGTTGAGGTTTCCGTTGACATGTGTCAACAAGATAAATATTTAACTAAAATTTAAAAGATACGTCACGTTGTGGCACGTGTCATGGAGGCCTCAATTGACCCGTTTCTTCAAATTTGGGACCTATTTGAACCACTCAAAATGTCAAGACCTCAAATGAACTTACCCTTAAATATTGGAACCTTCTAGTGTAATTTAAAATATATATATATTAAATTAAGAGTTTAAGAGAGTAAATATCAAAACATTTGGATAATCTTAAGTGTAAAGTAGTTAATCAATCATATTCAGGATTTATTATTGATTACCAATACAGCAAGAGGTAGCAAATTATGTAAAAGTTGATCCCTCCTAATAGGTGTAGGATTGTGAGATTCAATTAAGGTAAAAGTTGATGGCCTCTTGCAATCAAATTTCAATAACAATTTCACAAAGCTAATGAATGTTGTTTAGAAAAGGTTTGCACAAGGTACAACTCTTTAATGAGCTTCTAGAATAACAAGGATTCTTTGAAGAGATTAACCAAATATTAATGCAAATTGCTCATGAGGTTCAAGATGAAATTATTATAAATATTAAGGCATTATAATATTATATCTCCAAATTTAAGCAAACATAAAAATTTACTTTCAGTTGGTACTCTTCATAACCCCAAGACCATTTTTAAATGAATAAATCCAACAAGAGTTACATTCTAGGCAAATTTTAACTTCTTCATTCAATAAGAGGGGGGGCAATAAGAAAACTAATAGACTTTAACACCAGTAAAATCAAGAATGGATGATCAACTACTCACATTATGTGAGTGACTACACACTATTTAGTTAATCATTGTTAACTTATGATCAACTACTAACATTCAAATATATTCTTCTTGCTGCTTATTTTTTTCATAAAATGTGTATACATATTAGCAGCGTATACATATCTCTTTTAAGGTCTATATTAGTCTAATATCCTTATAGCATCAAAGATACACATTTAAGTATTATGAAATTAAGTGCTCTTATAACTTTGTTTTGATTATAGTAATTTTGTCACTCCTCTTTCCTCGTAGTTTTTCCCTATATTAGAGATTTCCATGTGAAATCACTCATATCCTAATACTTGATTAATTATTTTTTATGGTTTGTAACATCATTGTAAGAAACTAATGTGAGAGAATTATTACTACTAATGGTGTTTTCTTAACTAAGCCGCAAAGTCTAAAGCTGGCCCATCAAGACCTCACAGAAGAGGATAAAATCGACCACCATGCCAAGTAACACCACATTAGAGGCTATCCTTCATTAATACTCCTCCCTCTAGAATATGTTCTCCGTTATTTCTATAGAGACTAGGGAATCATAGGGATGTATCTTGTGAAATATTAGTTCACCTCCTTTTATAACCCTCATTGTATGTAGATGCATGACATCGGATCAGATCCTCTTTAACACCTCTAAATATATTGACTAAACCTTTGTTTTAGGTAACCAACACAACTTCACCCTCTTATACCCTCTTTTCATTGTTGTTATATTCTTCTTACTCTTGAATCCTCCACCGATTTAAGCATGAAAGTGTGTATGCTGGAACCACTGCGAGTGTATATTTACTTATATTTGCTAAATGTGTAGGTCTATACCACTACAATGCTAGAAGACCCATTGGGCTAAACCTTCATAACCTCAATAATAATGTAACATCAACAATTCGGTGCTTACTGATTATGGAACAAACATTACCCTTCTACTATTGATATTATTGTTGTTCTGATGGACATTTGCAACACCTGTAAAAACCACCAACAGGTGAAAGATGTTAGCTAGGTTAACATTAACAAACATCACTAAAGTGTGAAAAAAAATACAATTTTTTAAGGAATTTCGCTTCATGAGATAACGCTTTAATGTGTTTAAAGAAGACAATAACCAACTTCACACGAAGGTGTAGTAGCTTTGCAACCAATAGGATCTCAATGACATGCCATCCTTCTATAGTATCAGAATGGTAAAACCTTTAAGTATCCTACCCTTACCTCCTCGAAAGTGAAGCACCCTCGCTCCCTCATTATGTGTAAGGCCCTGGATTTACCCTTGTATTTAAAATAGGCAAACCCAGTTCCCCAACCACATATAATCTGCAGTATTATATGTAAGGTTGTAATCCAGGATCAATTTGTATAGTTATTTGCCTAAATGTCTTATAAGAATAAATTTTATTACTAATAGTACATAATACAACCATACATACATACATACATACATACATACATACATACATACATATATTACAAACAAGGCTCGTAAACAAACCATTTACAAAATATATCAAAAGATAACAAAATCCTATTAACTAATACATAAGTTTTCAAAGCATATATATACATATAGCTATTCTATTACATAAGGGTTCCATCAACGTCAAGGTCGTCTCTACTCCTTCCAATCATCTAAGAACTCCTCAAAATCCGATCCATATCCCATACTTGTATAGAATTCGTCATCCATACCTGAAAAGGATAAAATGTGAGCCAGAGGCCCAGTACACAGTAACAAAAACAAATGCGTAATGGCTCACACGATCTTAAACTATAATGCAATGTGACAATCATTCATTGATTAGATAATCTTTAATTAGTCAAACATCACTGGAGTGTTCAAACTCCGAACAATAAGGATATTTGGGGTCCTGAGTAACGATCACGACGCTCAGGGGGTTGATATAAGTAGTTCGGACACTTATATCTCCTAGATGATATATCCATAAAAGAGAAAATAACTTCATCTAGGGTTAACAGCCGTTACACAACTTCACTTATCTTAGTCCATAACATCACTTAGTCCAACTGTTCCCATAAACCTTTGAACTAAATCATATTATTTCATTCTAAGCTTAAGCAAATGTTACTCCGATACCATTTTCCCCATCAGTTACCCGCCGTACCACTTAGGAAAGTCTTATCAAAAGACAGGGGTGGCCTAAGCGCCTAATCTACCGTGCCCCCAATCTGAGCAAGGTGCTACTCCCCGAACCGGATACCGATCTGCCATCTAGGCCAGATACGGGTTTAAATAGCGTAAGAGACATCAATTCGAACAAAGGTTTAAGTTTTTTCATATTAAAATTTATTAAAGATATGCCTATCCTAAGCAAAGAACAAACACGTTACTGCGTACCTGTACTAGCTCGAGATTGAATGGAA
Organism: Combretum micranthum; assembly: GCA_024138025.1. NCBI lineage: Eukaryota > Viridiplantae > Streptophyta > Magnoliopsida > Myrtales > Combretaceae > Combretum > Combretum micranthum. The sequence goes on along the minus strand of JAMXBD010001701.1, from coordinate 285,979 downwards.
ATAACCGAAAGGGAATCACTCACTGTAAAAAGAAAACATTACAAACTCACACTTAGTTCTAGTATATATATATATATATATATTCATCAAATCTCAAGTACAATCATCCAAAGAAATTCAAATAAATCATTACAACATCATCACATAACATTCAGATATCATATATTATCATACAATACTCAACAAATATTTAAATGATCATTTATCAAGCTTGGGAGAACTTTTAACAACCAATAATAAGTTTTAAACTTTGTTTGAAAAGTGTATCAGTTGAAAAGAACTAAAATTTAAGCATTGTTACTCTTAAAATTTGTGAAAACTTAAAACATGAAAGTTGTAGATCTCTTTTTAAGCTTTCCAACGCAATTTGAATCACCTCAATCGGAGGTCGAATGAAAAAGTTATGATCAAATTACAAAACAATATCGCAGCAGGGAAGAGATCAGAAATTGAAACACCCTCCCATATGGGCCGTTTGGAAGGCCGTTTCAACCCAGGGAAATTGCACTTTTCCATCCGAGAGTGATACACCCTTCCATATGAGGCTGTTTCAATTCATACACCCTCTCATATAGGGCCGTTTCAACTCAGGGAAATTGCACTTTTCCATCCGAGAGTGATACACCCTTCCATATGAGGCTGTTTCAATTCATACACCCTCTCATATAGGGCCGTTTCAACTCAGGGAAAGTGCATTTTCAAGATCAGAGAGTGAAACACCCTTCCATATGGGGCTGTATGAAATTTTCCGCCTTCCCCTGTTTTGAACACAAAATTTTTACAACTTTAACACTTTTAACTTCAACCAAAACACTTTCTTAGCTCTCCATAACTTGATATATGATCTCCACATCATCTATTATACATTTCCAACTCATTAAACAACATCATTTCACTTTAATCTCTACCTTCCAATCAATACAACTTTCAACAAACTCAACTTCACTTAACCCTTACTACACCACTCATACATCATTCCATCTTCATTCTCACACTTCAAATACTAAACATGCATATATTATACTTCATTGGTAGCCCAAACCTTCATCAATACATCACCAATACATATATACATATCAAATCCACATTTAACAAACTCTACACTATGAAACTTGCATCAAATGTAACTCAAACTTACCTCAAATCTTTGGGCTTGGTTTTCAAGGCTTTAGAATGATCTTTTGGTGGCAACTTGCAAGAATTTGGATGTGGATCTTGGTCTTGAAGTTGGGGTGGCTTTGGGAGAGAAAATAATGGGTTTTGTGCTTGTTTGAGGGGTTGTTTTGAGGGTGGTCTGATTTTGGACGAAATTTGGGTATTTTGGCTTAATGTTTATCCAATGTTTGACTTTCAAGGCAGCCCACAAAAGTCATAAAGTAGCTTTTAATTAGTATTAATTAATGTTATTAATTTAAGTAAATAAAAGCATTTATTTAGCTTTTGGTTTCCTAAAAAAAATCTGCTACACTCCATTTGAAATATATACATATATCTAATATTACTCATTCCATATACAACATCAATATGTAAATTAATATTAAGTATTTATTATACTAATGCAAACATAATTATTCTACACTACTCAAATATATACATGTTATTTATTTATTTTAATAAGCAACTATAATCACTTATATATAATATGATATTGGGAATAAAAGCATGGCTATTACATCCTTCCCTCCTTCAAGAAGTTTCGTCCTCGAAACTTAGCTTACCTTACTACTCAAATAGCTCGGGATACAATATTCTCATCTCACTCTCCACTTCCCAAGTAGCTTCTCTATCTTCTTGTCCACTCCATTGCACTTTCACCATTGGAATCACCTTTCTTCTTAACACTTTATCAACTCTACCCAAGATTTTAATAGGCTTCTCACTTGTTGTTAAATTTGGCAAGACTTGTGGCTGATTAACACTGATAATTGCATTCGGATTCGAGACACATTTTCGCAATTGAGAAACATGGAATACATCATGTACTTCGGATAAATGCGGTGGTAGTGCTAATCTGTAAGCTAGAGGACCAATCCTTTCCAACACTTCATAAGGACCGATATATCTCGGGTTCAACTTTCCTTTGACTCCAAACCGAAACACTCCTTTTGTTGGTGATATCCGGAGAAATACGTGCTCACCCACTTCAAACTCGAGAGGTCTTCGTCTCTTATCCGTATAACTTTTGTATCTATCTTGTGCAACTTTCATTCTTTGCTTAACCACTTGAATCTTGTCAATAGCTTGTTGAACCAATTCCGGACCAATTAGTGCTCTTTCTCCTACATCGTCCCAATGTAAAGGTGATCGGCATTTCCTTCCATACAGAGCTTCATATGGTGCCATCTGAATAGAAGACTGATAACCGTTGTTATAGGCGAATTCAATCAATGGCAAGTGATCGTCCCATCGCCCTCCAAAATCTAATACACAAGCTCTTAGCATGTCTTCTAATATCTGGATCGTTCTCTCAGATTGCCCATCTGTTTGAGGATGAAAAGCAGTACTGAACTGAAGCTGGGTACCAAGTGCTATGTGTAAGCTCTTCCAAAATCTACTAACAAATCTCGTATCTCGATCAGAAGTGATTGTTCTTGGTATACCGTGAAGCCTTACGATTTCCTTGATATACACATGTGCCATTTTCTCTAAGGAATCCCCGACTCGTAAAGGTATGAAATGAGCCGACTTCGTTAATCTGTCCACAATTACCCATATGACCTCATGCTTTGCAATGGTTCTTGGTAGAGCCGATACAAAATCCATAGTGATATCTTCCCATTTCCACTCGGGAATAGGTAAGGGTTGCAGTTCTCCTCCGGCCTTTGATGCTCTATCTTAACTTGCTGACAGGTTAGACACTTTGAAACATAATCAGCTACATTTCTCTTCATTCCTTCCCACCAATAACACTTCTTCAAGTCCTTGTACATTTTCGTACTCCCGGGATGAACAGAATATAATGAGGAATGTGCTTCTTTCAGAATATCTTCTCTCAAACCATGTATCCTTGGCACAAAGATCCTATTTCCATGTCTTATTACATCCTCTTCATCTAATCTCAACTCTTTTCTCTTTCCTCCTTTTATAGCTAATGTCAACTTCTCACTTTCTGGATCCTCTTTCTGACTTTGTTTAATTCTTTCCAAGATTGTAGGTTGCAAAGATAATTGAGCAAGCATCAAATCAACATTTTCCACTGTCACTTCAATTTCCATCTTTCTCAACTCTTCACGAATTTCCTTCTGACTTATAACCAAGGTTGCAATATCAATTTGCTTCTTCCTACTGAGCGCGTCTGCTACCACATTCGCTTTACCAGGATGATACAAGATCTCTACATCATAGTCCTTTATTAACTCAAGCCATCTCCTCTGTCTCATATTAAGTTCCTTCTGAGTGAATATGTACTTAAGGCTTTTGTGGTCGGTGTATATCTTACATTTTTCTCCAAAAAGATAATGTCGCCACAATTTCAATGCTAGTATCACTGCTGCTAATTCCAAATCGTGAACGGGGTAGTTCTCTTCATGTGGTTTCAATTGTCTTGAGGCATATGCTATAACTTTCCCATCTTGCATGAGTACACAACCTAACCCTTGAATAGATGCATCACTAAACACCACAAACTCTTTCCCACTAACAGGTAAGGCTAGGATTGGAGCAGATACCAATCTCTCTTTAAGTTCTTGAAAACTCTGTTCACAACTGTCATTCCAATCAAATTTAGCATGCTTTCGAGTCAATTTGGTTAAAGGAGATGCTATCTTTGAGAATCCCTCTACAAATCTTCGATAGTATCCTGCTAAACCTAGAAAACTTCTTATCTCAGACACATTAGTTGGCCTTGGCCACTTCAACACAGCTTCAATCTTTTCAGGATCTACCGTTACACCTTCTCTAGATATGATATGCCCTAGAAAAGATATTTCCTCAAGCCAGAAACTACATTTATTGAATTTGGCATAAAGTTTCTTTCCTCGAAGTCTTTGCAAGACAAGCTTAAGATGTTCTTTATGTTCCTCATGATTCCGTGAATAGATCAGAATGTCATCAATGAACACAATTACAAATGAATCCAAATAATCCTTGAATATCCGGTTCATTAAGTCCATGAATGCTGCTGGGCGTTCGTCAACCCAAATGGCATAACAAGGAATTCGAAATGACCATATCTTGTACGAAATGCCGTCTTTGATATGTCTTCAGGCTTGATTCTCAACTGATGGTATCCTGATCTCAATCAATTTTTGAAAACACTGTAGCTCCTTTCAATTGATCAAATAAATCATCAATCCTTGGCAAAGGATATTTATTCTTGATTGTGACTTGATTCAACTCTCTATAATCAATACACATTCGCAAACTCCCATCCTTTTTCTTCACAAATAACACAGGTGCGCCCCACGGAGATATACTTGGTCTAATAAAACCGATATCTTGTAATTCTTGCAACTGTAACTTCAATTCCTTAACTCAGTAGGTGCCATTCTATATGGAGCTTTGGAGATAGGAACTGTTCCAGGTAGAACTTCAATTCTGAACTCAATCTCCCTATCCGGAGGCAAACCGGGTAACTTCTCGGGAAATACATCATTGAACTCATTCACTACTGGCATTAACTTGATATCTCCTTCCTCATTACTCATTGTAGCTACCACTGATCCTTCCCACAATTCCATGGAACTTATACTCCTAGGCCTTTGTCTTTCCAACACATAAGTAAACCTTCCCTCTTTCAAAGAAAAACTTAATTCCGCCTTGCTACAATCAATTGTGACCTTATATCGATTCAGCCAATTCATTCCCAAAATCACATCAAAATCAGATAAAGGTAGCACAATCATGTCTACAGGCATGCTCACACTGGAAATTAAAACATTCACATTTCTACATATACATGGTTGTCTAGTCTCAACCATCAAAGGAGTATTTATACACATCACGCGATCATTCAAGATCTTAGGAACAAGCTTACATTCATTCATGAAATTCTCAGATATGCATGCATGTGTTGCTCCCGTATCAATCAATACATATGCATTTCTATTGGAAACATTCAAAGTACCTGCCAAAGTGTCTACAGAGGGAGTATCTTCAACTTTTTGCAAGGCAAAGACTCGAGCATTCACCTTTCCCTTCTCTAAATTAATTCCACCTTGTTTGTTGGGGCGGTCCTTACAATTAGAAATGTGATGACCCCTTTGCTTGCAATAGGCACAAAATATTGGTGGCAACTTCGGATTCTTGCACTCAGAAGATATATGTCCCACTTGTCCACATGTGAAACATGCACCAGGTGTCCACTTACATTCAGATATATCATGGGGTCCATAGCACCGAAAGCACTTTTTCTCAAATATAGGAGTGGAGCTTTGAATGTCTTCTTTCCCAAATATGGTTTCTTTCCTTTTCCTTGGTAGTTTGATCCTCTGCCCATGCCTTGATAACTACTATAAGAAGAAGTCGGTGAAGGCCTTTTTCCTAGAAATGCAGCTCTTTTGGCTCTCCTGACTTGACTATCATTTTGAATCTGTTCTACTAACAAAGCCTTGGCAACAGTATTGGCTAGAGTAATCAATTCAAACTTTCGAACCTCCCCTTGTATCTCCTCATTCAGCCCATTTTGAAACTTTTGAATCTTCATTCTTTCGTCTCTATAATCTCCTCCTGCAAAGCGTAGTAGTCGACAAAACTCAGCATAATATTCATCAACTGATTTACTTCCTTGCCTAAGGTTCAACCAATCGGCTATCATTCTTTCTCTTACTGAATTCGAAAAATACTTAGCAAAGAAAGTATCCTTGAAAGTCGTCCAAGAGATAGGCACTTGCAAATTCCCGCTAGCTAATCTCCACCAATTGTAGGCTTCCTTTTTCATCATAAATACAGCCAAATCCACTTTCTTCTCTTCGGGAGTATCACAGGCAGAAAAAGTCTTCTCTAACTCTTCGATCCAACTTTCGGCTATAGTCGGGTCGGTACTTGTTCCATCAAAATGGGAACCAATTTGCTGAAATCATGTAACTTCATCTGAGTAGCTTGATCATTAGCTGGTAAGTTTTCATTTTGTCTCATTCCTTGCTGATTGCTTTGTTGCATGAATTGTTGCTGTTGTTGATACATCATCACTTGACATTGTTGCATCATAGCCATCATATCCCTAAATATGCCATACATTGATGCCGGGTTGTCCATAGTCTCTTGAGACACCGGTGGAAAGGTCGGGATTGGAGGAGGCGGGGGAAACTGATTCAGTGGAGGAACTTGTGAAGCTGAGGCTGATGCTGGTGATGGATTAGCTTCAGTACTAGCAATAGGAGAAGAAGTAGGAGCTGCTATAAAAGATGATTGAGGCGGTGGAGGCATATTCTCTCTATCTGATTGCTGACGAGAAGATCCATTCAACCTATCCATCTTGAATATACATACAACACATTTATAACACACATTTATAAAAATTAAATCATCATTACATTTACATTCACATTCTCATTCACAAGCAATAACAAACAATTAAGCAAGCAAACAGCAATATGGACAAAATAAATAAACAAGCAATAAAGAACAAGCAATAAACAAATCAAGCAAACATAAACATTTAAACAAAACTTAACTCTTTTCTAGTCTAACTATTTGTGTCCAGGGTCAAGTCATGTCTAAACCATAACATCTTAAGCAAACAACTATTCAAATTAGGCTCTGATACCAACTGTAAGGCCCCGGATTTACCCTTGTATTTAAAATAGGCAAACCCAGTTCCCCAACCACATATAATCTGCAGTATTATATGTAAGGTTGTAATCCAGGATCAATTTGTATAGTTATTTGCCTAAATGTCTTATAAGAATAAATTTTATTACTAATAGTACATAATACATAATACATACATACATACATACATACATACATACATACATACTACATATATTACAAACAAGGCTCGTAACAAACCATTTACAAAATATATCAAAAGATAACAAAAAATCCTATTAACTAATACATAAGTTTTCAAAGCATATATATACATATAGCTATTCTATTACATAAGGGTTCCATCAACGTCAAGGTCGTCTTACTCCTTCCAATCATCTAAGAACTCCTCAAAATCCGATCCATATCCCATACTTGTATAGAATTCGTCATCCATACCTGAAAAGGATAAATGTGAGCCAGAGGCCCAGTACACAGTAACAAAAACAAATGCGTAATGGCTCACACGATCTTAAACTATAATGCAATGTGACAATCATCATTGATTAGATAATCTTTAATTAGTCAAACATCACTGGAGTGTTCAAACTCCGAACAATAAGGATATTTGGGGTCCTGAGTAACGATCACGACGCTCAGGGGGTTGATATAAGTAGTTCGGACACTTATATCTCCTAGATGATATATCCATAAAAGAGAATAACTTCATCTAGGTTAACAGCCGTTACACAACTTCACTTATCTTAGTCCATAACATCACTTAGTCCAACTGTTCCCATAAACCTTTGACTAAATCATATTATTTCATTTAAGCTTAAGCAAATGTTACTCCGATACTATTTTCCCCATCAGTTACCCGCCGTACCACTTAGGAAAGTCTTATCAAAAGACAGGGTGCCTAAGCGCCTAATCTACCGTGCCCCCAATCTGAGCAAGGTGCTACTCCCCGAACCGGATACCGATCTACCATCTAGGTCAGATACGGGTTTAAATAGCGTAAGAGACATCCAATTCGAACAAAGGTTTAAGTTTTTTCATATTAAAATTTATTAAAGATATGCCTATCCTAAGCAAAGAACAAACACGTTACTGCGTACCTCTAGCTCGAGATTGATGGAAATAACCGAAAGGGAATCACTCACTGTAAAAAGAAAACATTACAAACTCACACTTAGTTCTAGTATATATATATATATATATATTCATCAAATCTCAAGTACAATCATCCAAAGAAATTCAAATAAATCATTACAACATCATCACATAACATTCAGATATCATATTTATCATACAATACTCAACAAATATTTAATGATCATTTATCAAGCTTGGGAGAACTTTAACAACCAATAATAAGTTTAAACTTTTTGAAAAGTGTATCAGTTGAAAGAACTAAAATTTAAGCATTGTTACTTTAAAATTTGTGAAGACTTAAAACATGAAAGTTGTAGATCTCTTTTAAGCTTTCCAACGCAATTTGAATCACCTCAATCGGAGTCGAATGAAAAAGTTATGATCAAATTACAAAATAATATCGCACAGGAAGATATCAGAAATTGAAACACCCTCCCATATGGGGCCGTTTGGAAGGCCGTTTCAACCCAGGGAAATTGCACTTTTCCATCCGAGAGTGATACCCTTCCATATGAGGCTGTTTCAATTCATACACCCTCTCATATAGGGCCGTTTCAACTCAGGGAAATTGCACTTTTCCATCCGAGAGTGATACACCCTTCATATGAGGCTGTTTCAATTCATACACCCTCTCATATAGGGCCGTTTCAACTCAGGGAAAGTGCATTTTCAAGATCAGAGAGTGAAACACCCTTCCATATGGGGCTGTATGAAATTTTCCGCCTTCCCTGTTTTGAACACAAATTTTTACAACTTTAAACACTTTTTAACTTCAACCAAAAACACTTTCTTAGCTCTCCATAACTTGATATATGATCTCCACATCATCTATTATACATTTCCAACTCATTAAACAACATCATTTCACTTTAATCTCTACCTTCCAATCAATACAACTTTCAACACTCAACTTCACTTAACCCTTACTACACATCATACATCATTCCATCTTCATTCTCACACTTCAAATATAAACATGCATTATTATACTTCATTGGTAGCCCAAACCTTCATCAATACATCACTAATGCATAATACATATCAAATCCATATTTAAAAAACTCTACACTATGAAACTTGCATCAAATGTAACTCAAACTTACCTCAAATCTTTGGGCTTGGTTTCAAGGCTTTAGAATGATCTTTTGGTGGCCAACTTGCAAGAATTTGGATGTGGATCTTGTCTTGAAGTTGGGGTGGCTTTGGGAGAGAAAATAATGGGTTTTGTGCTTGTTTGAGGGTTGTATTGAGGGTGGTCTGATTTTGGACGAAATTTGGATATTTTGCTTAATTGTTTATCCAATGTTTGATTTTAAAGCAGCCCACAAAAGTCATAAAGTAGCTTTTAATTAGTATTAATTAATGTTATTAATTTAAGTAAACTAAAAGCATTTATTTAGCTTTTGGTTTCCTAAAAAAAAATCTGCTACACACCTTTGAATATATATAATATATCTAATATTACTCATTCCATATACAACATCAATATGCAAATTAATATTAAGTATTTATTATACTAATGCAAACATAATTATTCTACACTATTCAAATATATACATGTTATTTATTTATTTTAATAAGCAACTATAATCACTTATATATAATATGATATTGGGAATAAAAGCATGGCTATTACATTATGCAAGTATAGTGTCAATAGAGTGGGCTTTTGCAAGTCTAATAAGATATGCTTTCCACATCGTTCCTCTTAACAACATTGATAACCTCATCAAGAGGTTAATAAGTACCAAAAATAACAAATAACCTGACCCATCCGATGCTTATAGCATTGAATGATCTTCCTTAATCAAGTTTCTTATAGAATAACCTTTACCGCCACATGTCATAATTTCACATATGAAGTTCTATAATGGTTGTTATGATTTAATAGAGTACCTTAGTTAATTCTTCTCACAAATGAGATGATTCATCATCTTTAATGCCATTGCCTACAAGGCCTTCCCAAGAAGCCTCATGAAAGCATCACATTAATGATACCAAGGTCTTATATCTAACAACATTTCCAATTTCAAAGAGCTAAGCAAGTTCTTCAACCAGCACTTCATCATGAGTAAGCAATTTGAGAAAGACTCATGATTTTTTAACCATATACACCAAGAGCCTAACAAAACCCTTAGGCAACATATTATTCACCTCTCAAATCACCATGATCGAGATCCCAAATTGTAAGGGAATGTTGCTCTCAATGTCACCATCCAAGGAGTAAAAGCCATTACCTTTCTTCTATTCCATCATGAAGTGGAGGTTTAAGAGCTTTGTCGAGTTTCAAACTTGGGGAGGCAACTACATCACTTAGGAAGATACCATTCTAGCAAGATGATGGTTCGAGCATACCTCAAATAATAAAAAAAATTCCTGAACCAACTACCTATCAAAGTTATGTTCAATCCTAAACCAGAGGCAAGGCATAAATCATAGCATGAATGAAGCGTGCCTCCCAAGATACGTATCATCTGCTAATATAACAAATACACCCCCACCAATTAAGCTTTGGGCTAAATCTTAGTAGAGGATAATTAAGTGAATCATCACCTAGCTACAAAAGATGAAAAACAACCTTGCTAGTTGAAACTCTAATCTATTGCCAATTTTGCTAATACAACAGAACCACTTGAAAGAATAATATATATATTATATATATGAAGGGCCTACTTGAAAAAATATCACATCAAGGATAGTTGCAAAGTCAATCATGTCAAATTTCATGACAATGGCATGTTAAACAAAAGTAATTAGGCTATTACACACATATGGAAGCTATAAGGCAGATTTCTATATCGATTTTAGTTTCACCTAACTAATCATTATCTCTTTTGTCAATTTATGCCCAATTCATGCAATTTCAATAGTAATAATAAAGATATACCAAAAGAAGAAGATCATACCAAAAATTTAACATGGAGTTTGGCTTACCTCCTAGTCTCCATGGTCTACAAATTGGTTCACATAAGGAGGAATCACAATTCATTCAACAAACAATTGCCTCAACAAGAGGACTTCAACAAATGTGATAGATTCAAAAGACCAAGTTTAAATTTATAAATTTCTAAATCGTCTTCTTTTCAACTATGGTCTTACAGGGCAAGCGCACCCATCAGATGTAGCATAGAGAAATGATCTAGGTCGTATTCCTAGGGAACGTTGATGAGTACTTCTACTCACTCTTTTCCTATTATCAAGCCGAAAAAAATCAGAATTGGTTTTATGTACATAGAAACTAAACGAAGTCTAATATTCATAGATTTCGCAGCAAGCATACAAAAGGATAAATCAATTCACAAGGTTGCTTGGGTCATGCTTCACCTAAGATCTATTCATATGATTCAAGAATTTTCTCAAAAAGTTGTATTGATTATTGAACCATCGATTCACTAAATTGTGCTAATGCTTTTCTCAAAGTCAAAAGCACCTAAACCTAAGCCAAACTGTCGAATGTCTTCCGACTATTAGCAACTTAAATTTGCATAAAGAACAAGAATCCTTCGTTTTAAAACCAAAGTGATGAATTCAAAACGAGTGACAGAAGATTTCACCATCCCTATCTCTAGGTGATTATGAGCAATCTCATCAATAGCTTTAGATCTATTCATTAAATCAACCTCTCGGTGTATTTTTAAACAAAATTCAAACATGAATCCAATGGGATGCACCATCCAATTAGACTCATTCTTTAGGCGCAAACTATTGAATACAATAAAATCAATATGTTTTGAAATTAAGAACAAAGGAATCACATGAAATCAATCAAGGATCCACAATACCTAAGCAATATTAAACTACTCCTCCATAGATAAAACAATATAAATCAATAACAAGGAGAAGTAGAAAGATCTGATTTTCCTTGATAAATTGAAACACTCAAGCACAAATGCTTCTGCGAAAATACATAAAATATTATTTTTTTCCTGTGTCTCTCCTTTTCTTGTTCTTGTCTTCTTGTTGTTGATTCTTTCTCCATCTTCAATTTATAATGATCTTTGCATAAATGGAATTGAATGCTCATTGATTGAGGAAATGGGAAGTTACGGGAGTTACGGGTCTTTTGGCTTTTCAAAGTAACTCATAAATGGAATTGAATGCTCTTTATGGAGAATGGGAAGTTACGGGAGTTACAAGTCTTTTGGCTTTTCAAAGTAACACCCCTTAATATCCAATAGACGTTTCTTTAATAAATAAGGGGTTACTATTCAATAAAAAAGCCATTTCTCAAAAAGTAACAAACTGTTAAATTGACAGGTTTAGGGACAGGTCATGTCACATAAATGTCTTCCAAAAGCTTGATATTTTAGCCCTTAATTTTGCTTCTTTCTTGTAATGGTTGAAAGACATGGCTTGTTCTTGTCATGATGAGTTCTTCTTAATCCAAACTTTGCATTTTTGACCCGTCTTTGCTTTCTTTGAAAAATATCTCCTTTAAAGACCTGAAAGCATAAATTAATATTTTGAAGTGCCAAATTCGTAATAAAAATGATCAATAAAAGTTCATTTTGGCATTCATAAAATAGGAATAAATTTGGTTTATCAAAATGCCTCATCAAGAAGACTTCACCTACTACCTCTAACACATGAGGATTTCACTAAAATACTCACAAGCTAAATACAAACAAATGTGTGAATAATGCTTTAATATATTAGCTCACTAATCTCACTATGCCACTATTCATATTCTTACTTAACAAAAACAACTACAAATTAAGAGAGATTTTCATATAATCTCTACCAATTAGGCCCCATTCTCTTATATAAAACACTCTATTTATAGGCTTTGAAAAAACTTAGACGTTGCTCCCTAAAGTCTTCTCTAACTGTTGGATGAAAAAGGCTCCAACAGCTATTTTTTACGTACAAGCTCACTAGTACAAAGCCCTACTGGGGAGTCGATGCAATTTTTGTGCCCATAAACAATGTTGTAATTGAAACTGTTGTTTGACCAACTTGTAGTGGCGAGCCTATATGCTCTCTAATAACTTCAATATGCTTTTGTATTTTAGGCATATCTCTCTCATTTGGATTCCGATTGAGGTGATTTAAGATACTATAGAAAGCTTAAAGAGAGCTGTATAACTTCATCTTTTTAGATTTAAATGATTCGAATGAAACTAAGACCTAAAATATGCTTCAAACAACCTAAAACCACAAGCACAAACAAAAAAGGACAAACATATATGTACATACGTAGCTCAAACATATTCCAAACATGTTTTGCTTATCAAATGTAACTAAACTAAGTTGTGAACCATTTGTTTAATGTATTTTCTCATCAAAACAAGATTATAGCCTCCCTTCGTTCAACACATCATTAAACTCTCAAACATCAACAATAGGCCAACTTATAGTGCCATTTGTGATAGCCCAATAGCAACCAAGCATTTAAATCTCAAAGCAAGGCATGCATTCAAGATAGAAGATACCAATAAGTACTTATCATCCAAAGTAGCAAACTTGATAGAGATGCTGCCATCTCCTTCTTAGAAGCAAGTATCGAGGGAATTGTTACTCTCCATGACAAGTTATTAGTAATTTACACTAAAATTGTTACTTATAAAGTTTGAAAGGCGTTCATCAACACCAACAACTCGGTAGACATCCTTTTCAAAAAAGCCTTTGATTATTTGGTTAAGCTGTCGACTAATCTTAAGCTTTTTTACTAGGACATCTATGGCTTCAATAATTAGTTTGTTAAAGTCTCTTATCTCATCACTCTATCACTAAATCTTAGCGATACTAATTCAAAGCACCGAATGCTAGTTGACTTTCTAATGGTGGACATATGGTTATGTTACAATATCATCTTAGGCTAACCATCCTAAAATATTAAGTATGATCTCTACCCACCAAGAACTTGAAAGCCAAGTGTCCTAAACATGTTGGAATCAGCATATGCAAAGGAGCCAACAAGTTACTCGGACTTATTGTCTGCCTTCTCTTGGGAATAAATGCTAAACAAAATGGTGCAAGCAAGCAACTTGCAGCTTAAGAGTAGTACCGAGCATAGCCTAACAACATGTCTAATCCCTATTGTTAAGCTTCAATAATGTTTTCTTACAAACCTTTCATTTTAATATATTTCTCACAAAAAGATTAAGGGGGAAAATAACACATGTATGGCTAATAAAGAAACTCTACAAGCCTTTACACTTCGTATCATTCTTTTCATGATCCTATGCTTCATATAATTCTTTGCCCACACTTCACATTATCCTTTGCAAGCTTTAGACTCTAAATTATTGTACAACACAAGTTCGACAATTCATAACTCCCTCTTTTTCTCTTAACTTTCGTGTACAACAAACAAATTGACTTACTAAGCTTTAATTCGGTCATTTTTTAGCATTAATTCGATCATTAAATGACCAAACAAACTATTGAGACCCTAACCAACAAGTAAACAAGGCATAGTTTCAACTGATACAATTGAGGTAACATGACTAAACAAATCAACAAGGCCTTTGGCCCATCATTGAATGGACAAGACATCCACATTTGAACAGGGGTAGGAACTAACTCCCATCTAATTAAAGAATTCATTGACTAGCTTTTAAGATATGATCATCTAGGCGCTCAAAACAGATTATAGGGATCCTTGATTACTTTAAACCCCTGAAATTTTCATAATTCATAGAAAATAATCCTAGAAGTCTAATACCGAAATTGAAATCCCAAAAATCGACCCAAGTTAAAACTAAATTCTAAATTAGGTCAAACACGAAAATTCTTAGTCTTGAGAAAATGAGAACCCTCGAAACAAAAGATAAAATCCAACTATTGGTTAAATCAACATCTGTATGCCAATCAAATCATCTACCCGATTCTTAAAGTGCAAATCAAAACGATATATTCAAATAACGCTCGACAACAAAATGCTAAGATCTTAAAACCCTCGATGAATTTTGGAATTAGAATTTTCAATTTTCACCAAAAGTCAAACTGAGTTAACTCATAACCCTAGACTCGGTTAAACGATCCCGAGAACTGAAAAACTATTAAATAATCACAAATGAAATGAGATAAACAATAGATATTGAACTAAAAATATAATACGGTCAAAACTCCAAAATTATATCATACCAATGACTCAACAAAACTGAAAGTCAAACCGAAACCCTAAAAGTCAACAAAGCTTACAACAAACCCTAGTGTTTAAGATTCGACAATCCCTCGCTCTTAAACCCTAAACAATGAAATAAAAATAATTGTTGATAATAGTTCGTAATAATATAAGAAAGTTTAAAAATATCAAATTCGCGAATTTTTAATGTCCTTCGGATCCGAATGGGATCAGTTTTCAAAAATCTTACCCTGGTACACTGGACGGCAAAAATATTCCGTTAATACCAATAGACTCGTAAAAATATAAGTTATTCAAAAATATCAGTTTTAAAATTTTTTGGTAGCTAAAAATTACAGATATCGCATTTATACGCGTATTTTTATTACTACCAGTACTTTAATTGTATAGTTTACTATTCATAGTACTTTTCTACTATTCATTACTATTCCTCTATCTCTACTTTTTCTTATTACCTATTCTTACACCTATATACCTATTTCTTACAATTTTCTTTTCCTATAAAAATTCTACACCACATATTACTAAACTTCTCTTACACTTTTCTTCTAAAATTAATTTTTAATCACATTTCTCTCTCCTTCCATGCTATTGCCATCCACTTCTCTCTCTCTTCCCTCCTCATTTATTTTCTTTTTCAATTAATTTAATTACATCTAATTTTCACTCCAAAATTCTATAAATACCCCCTTCCTCCTTCATTCTTTCACACAATTCATTTCACTATCAAAACTCTCTCAAAATCTCTCCACAAATCCTCTCTTCAAGATTTCTCTTTACCAAAACTCTCTTAAACTAATTCTTCATAAAAATCATTCCTTATACACAAACTATCTACCACATATCACTACTCACATAATACCCCCTTTCATCTACCATCTTCATACCACATAAATATTTTAGGTAAACTTCTTCCTAACATTTTATTTACCCATGTCATGTAACTTAACATGACTATGGTGTTGTTTTGAAACTCATATGAGTAGTAAAAGCACCAACATGTTCATGTTTTGTTCTTGCACATGAACTTTCTATTTTATTATGTTGATTTTATTATTCATATCTAACTAAATATATTTATGTATTTATATATAATCTTTAGAGCATATAAGCTCATTTGTTATTTAATTAATTTCATACTTTGCAATTTATTTATTTCATGCTATTTCTTTAAGACTAGTCCTTTTAGTCTTAGACCTGTCTATATCAAGCCAAAACAATCTTTTCTTTATTTTCTTTATTCTTTTTGGGACTAGTCTATTCTTAGTCCCGAGATGCCTTGATGAAGCTAAGGCTCCCAATACTTGATCGGGATACCTTGATGAAGCCAAGATTCCCAATACTTGATATTTTTATTATCTTGCTTATTATTATTTGCTTCTAGTATTTTCTCATATTCTTATTATTTTACATGCTCATAATACTTGCATCTACATAATGATATTGTCTCAACTAATTTAAAAGTAGAATTTTACTTTATTAAAGGAACTTAAAACTAAATTTTCTATTATGAGACTTGTCACAAAATAATGGAGTTATTATCAACAACATAGAAATAGAATAATACAAGTTTTCTCAAATAATAAAGATAGCTTTACCAAGGAAACATAAGAAATAAATACTTTCTTTGTATATTATGATAACCTAAGTTTTAGTAAAATAATTTGTTAATATTCAAAGTTTTCACAAAAAGCTTAAGATTAAACTCCTTTTCACTCTATAACAAAACTAAGAAACAAACTAGTTTTCAAAGTTAAGATGAATTCAACCCATAAAGTTATAAACCCACTTAGGAAAATAATGATTTTCAAGTTTCTAAAGAAGAAACTTACTTTCAAAGAATACAAATAAGATAAGATTAAAAACAAAGATTTTATCAATAAAGAGGATTCTTTTCAAAGGAAATAAAAGAACAAGTTTTAAAAAAACAAAAACGTATATTTTAAATAATAAATATAAGAAGACAAGACTCATTTTCTAAAACCATTCTAAATACAAATTTATAAAAAAAGGTTTTCAACAACTTAATACACTTTTGATAATTTTGATATTTTATCACTAGAAGTAAAATTTATGAAAGACTAAGGTTAAAGGAAAATTTACTTGTTTTGGAAAAAGAAATGAAGAAAATAAAATAAGAATATACTCATTTATAATAACCTATGAAAATATGAAGTTTCTTCAAAATACTTGAAAAGAAATTTGTCAAAATTAAAGTTTTAGCAACTCAAATTGAATTGTTTTATGAAATAAATTATTGAGACACTACCATTAGAAATTTTGCATATAAAGTGAGCTTATCTATATACTAAAGAGATTTATCAATCATATATATATATATATATATATATATATTTTCATCAAAGGATTTTTGAATGAAGTTGAGTTGGAATATTATTTCGCAAAATCTAGAAATATTCATTTTAAATTTGTACCCAACCAAATGACCTTATATGACAAAAATAACCTTAGAAATGGTTAGATCTTTTCGAATAAGTAAAAAATGGTATATTATATGCGAAGTTCCGAATTAAAATGAGCAAGTTATGGCCATTTTAAATTGGAATTTCATTCTATACGAATTTGACGAACATAGTGAAATAGAATTAGAAAGTTTAAGTAGAATTTCTACGAAATACTTATCCCAGGTATTTTTTTTGTCTATATAATGAAGGATACGATAATACCCTTTCCGAGGATTACTACGACTAAGAAGCTCGTGAAATGGACGAGTGGATTATTCATCTTAATTTCGTCACCTTGCTTGTGCTTGTAAAGTAGTAGCATTAGTATACTAATAAAATATAAAAATTGATATATATTTGGGGAATTCAGGGTTATGTATATATATGTGATTCTATGTTTATGCGTGAAATGAGAATTAAGAATATCGCAACTTCAAACTGCCTGTTTAAGTATTTTTGTTTACTTACTTGTATGACTACTTATTATTTGCTAAATTGATTGATCGTCCCCTAATAAACCTTAATAAGGTTTGGCTTAAGAAAAATAAAATGCTCACGCATAGAATCCATGGAGTCACATATCTTTTGGAAGGCTGCTACTCCTACACGTAGAGTTGGATTGGCTGTTATCATGCTGTGACACGGGCCATGTTCTTTCCTAGAGAATCTAAATCGCCAGGGGGATGTGACTCTAGGTTTAGAGCCGAGCCAACCGAACGCTTTGGATGGGGACCTAGGGACTAGCAGTAGAAGATTGAGGATCTTCATCACCAATTTCCTAACCTTCGATACGAAGGGGTAAATCTATTCTATATATGGTTTTCGTATAACTATATATATTTGCGTAATCACGTGATTATTGCATTGTATGCATAGCATATGTGTGAAAATTTAAATGAACTTGTTTGAAAACATGGTGCGAATGAAAAGGAATATCTCACTAAGCTAGTTATAGCTTATACCCCTATAGATTTTGTTGACACAGGTATACCCGTAGCTTAAATTGAGAATCATGACGTTAAGAAAGTCATGGAAGGATGTTAAGCTTCTATGAAGGAAATAGAAACATAAGATGAAGTTATTTTGTAAGATTCCTTATATGTAATGTATGCTATGTTAGTGTTTTAGAAATTCTAAGAAGTGTATTTATTTTGATTTGAAGACAATAGAGGGATACACCCCTAAGAATTGTAATTTACCATGTTTATGTTTTATGATAAGTATTCTCTTTGTCTTGTTACTTAATTATTATCAATATAAATTGTGCTACTCTGATACATTCCCTTGGTTGTGATGTACACCTTGTACATGATATGGAAGCCTTTGCGTGACTGAGGTAGTCATCTCTAGGCTTTAGTTTGTGCGGCGGACTGCCACGTTTAGGATACCCCTCGGGGTATGGCAATTACTATATACTATTACCTCTTAGCAAACACAACAAGACGAGAACACTCTAAACCAAACTACTCTCAAAGAAATTAATCACTAAACGCAAACCTTGCTCCATTAAATAGAGATTCTCTATTAACCAAATCTAGGTCGAAACATCTAGAACACTACACTCCTAAATAGACTGCATAGGGTAGAAATTCCTTATGTATTAAGCCTAAGAATACAATAAGAACAAAGAAAAAACACCTATACTTAGTAGAAATTTTCATTTTTATTCACATTCAAACCAAGTAAGACTATAAAGTTAAGTTTGGCATCTCAAGCTAAGTTTGTAACATCACAAGGGAAGCTTACATACAAGTGAAATTCCTTAATAAGAGCTACACAAAAGCAACAAAGTCTTTTAGTGCTTTATGAGTGCATGCAAGGTGAGGCACTAACTTTCCAAATAGAACCCCAAACTTGTCATTAAAAAAATTAGAAGTTCAAGGTTTGAAAGTTGGCTCTCACATAGCCAAACTTCAAAAGAAAATTGCATCTTGTTAGAATGAGTCATGCATTATTATAAAAAGGGACTTTAGTTGTCAAAGACAAACCCACACTATTCATGAGGATAACATGAATACCTAAAGGGATCTAAAAGGAAAAAAGAGGATGTCCTTAGATACAAAAATGATAGAAAACCTATGAGGACTTGTCAAAATTTAAGTTTAATATTGACTCTCAATCTCAAATAGTGCTAAAGTAGTAGTTAGGCTTCTCTATTTATTAAAGAAGGTCTACTCACCCCTCTTTGCTAATAACACTTGCAGATCCATGAATTAGGTATGCTCGTAGTGGTCTTTAAAGAACTTCTCCTAAGACCTCCACCACAAAGCTAACCATGTCCTCAATTTTTAAAGCTATTCTACTTACCTCCAAACCTCCTTACCCTACTCCTGACAACAAAATCTCAAGCATCACCCTTTAAAATGCTCTCTTGCATAGTAGTCCTTGCGGCCTTCAATTCAACCTAAGCCCTAGGGCTTCATTCATAGCTGATGTTGTTGGAACTAACTTTAGCAGTTAACTTGGACTTACAAGAGGGTTAAGGGTCAAGGAGTCATATAGGTTCTATTGAAGGTCGAATTTGAGTCAACTAAAAAAAACAAAAAAAAATAATTTATTTTTTAAAAGAAATAAAAAATTACACAAATTATAAGTTTATTTTAGAAAATTATAAGTTTGAATAACAAAAAATTATACATTCAATTAAAACACAAAATGGAACAAAAATATGAATTTTCCTATATATAACCATAATTATTTTCTATAAACTTTTTTTAGGTTCTTGATGCACTTATATATAGATGTTTTTCTACACTTGGTATTATAATTATCACAAACCATGAAGGTCTTGTAATTTTTAGGATATTATTGATATATTCTTGGTGGTTATTGCACATTTTAATTAAACGATGAATTAAAGAAAATAAATTACACTAGGATGTATGTATAATTTAATAATGATTAATAAAATTAATATGAATTTTTTTTTCCGAGTATACCTATGAATTGAAATGGTAAAAATGGAATAATGTTGGAATTTTGCTTTTTATTTTAATTAAATTTTTTAGTAGTTTGTTGAGTAACCAGCATGAGAATTCGCTATTATATTATTTTATAGCAATCATATCTAATGTAGGAGCAAGCATTTCATAAATGAAGAGCAACATCTAGTTTCATATTGTTGATACCCCACTTTTGTCCTTTTTAAAAAATATAAAAAAATGAAAATTTAAAAAAATTATAAAATATAGAAAATACAATAAAAATTAAAAATTATCAAAAAATACAAAAAAATAGCTAAATTAAAAATCAACAAAAAATTAAAAAAAATATAAAAATTAGAAAATTAAAAATTTAGAAAACCCTATTTTTTAGTAAATAAATTGTTTAAATTAAAAAAAATTGAAAAAATGAAAATATAAAGAAAAAATTCATTTCGAGCTTATTTATAGATCGATTTGGATCTTAGAGCTGTATTAGTTTCGGCTTATTTTTGTTGAATTATTTTTGGCTTGGTTTTGATAGCTTAAATTTATTTTTAGTAGGCAGATTACTCAAAAGTTAAATAGCTCAGTTTGTTAAGACTGAGGAGTGCAAGGGAAGGGATCGGAGTTTGATCCATGCGAGCAATACCATGGGAATTTTTTTTGGGCGTGTGTATTGCCACTAATGCATTTGGAAGACGTGTATGTGAGCACACGCGCGTCGCCTTCCTCCTTGCTACGATCTGCCATTGATGAGGAGCTGAGCTTGGTTTCATCAGATCGTCTTGTTTTTCATCCTTACCCTTTCAATTTCCATCCGTTCATTAAAAGTGTAAATTATTCTAGAATTTAAATCGTTTAAATGTGGATTTAAGATCAATAATGAAAAGATTCGTAACTCCCCCAACCCTTCAAGTTCTACAACCTCCGATCTTTTCACTTGCTCGTAATAGCCATTAATGGCTGTTCACCCCTTTGTCTTCCTTCGTGCTCCTATAAAACGACGATCAATTCCTCCCCTTTAACAGTTAGAGATCGAAACATAGAAAATAGATTAAAAGAGAAAGAAAAACCAGATCTCTCTCGTAGCTCTCTTTCTCTAATCTCTCTTGTTCTCTCTCTCTTGACGCCTCTATCTCTACCATGTGCGAACTCCAGAAGCCACCACCATACCCTCCATCTCCAATCACACTTAACTCCAATTTCAAACCATCATCACAAACTCCCCAAATCCACACTACTCCACCAGACTTCTCGACCCGCCACCATTAGAACAAATAGAAGGAGAAAGACAGAGAGCTAATTCCTCTTGTCTTGTAGGCACGAAGACCACGATCCAACCACGAGGCGTTCGACCCGAATCCATCGATGCTCCAAATTTTCGACTTTCAACCAAAAGGTTCAATGTCAGTATAAGTCGTCCACATACCTATTATTGTGATCATTTTTTTTAAACTTATTTGATTTGCAAATGTAACCCCGAAAAACAAAAAAATATATATATAAATATAAGAAAAAAAAACATATATATATATTTGTGCGGATATCTGATAAGCATGCCATATTAGTATATAATATGATATTTAGGTAAATAAAATTTTTAGATACAGATTTTAGCTTGCTTAGTAAATAAAATTTTTAGGATAAATCTTGGTATGATTAGTGAATATGCGTTTTAGAGATAAATCATAAAAATTAAAAAATATACATGTATTATTATTATATTATTATTGTTGTTGTTGTTGCTGTTGTTGTTGTTGTTGTTGTTTTTTACCACATGTGCTATAATTGTGATTCGTGATTGCTAGGTTAAAGAATTATCCATAGAATTTGCGAAATGTTTGGTGTGATATCTTGAGCATGTTTTAGTTACCCTATAATTTTTTTTTAATATAAATGAGAAAAATTTACAAAACAAAAAAAACTTCTTTTTCTACATACATATATTTAGTATAATATTATATTATATATAAAAAAAAAGTTTTCCTAGCCTATATATCTATTTATCACTTAGTTATTTTTTTTTAAATTACCAAAACGAAAATAAATGGGGTTTTTCCAAAAATGGTTTCTTTTAGTAATTTTTCAAAAACAAGAAAGATCAAGATTATATGTCTTAGGTTTTTTCAAAAATCAAAAGTCAAAATGGTTAATCACTTAAAACTTGGAGGATTTTTCACAATTAAAAAAATACAAACAAATTAAAAATTTTACAAAAATTAAAACGAACTACGAGGACCTGATTCCAACTAGCAGATACATAGGCACCTATTTGTGGGGGGGGGGGGGGGGGGGGGGGGGGGGGGGGGGGCACGGGGCGAGGCGATCACAAAAATAAAAATTTTTAGGATTTTTTTTTTTAAAACAAAGAAATTTTTTGTAAATATGTAAATAAAAAAAATAAAAAATAAATTGAAAAATCAAAATTAATTCAACATTTCTAAAGTCCATATAAAGCCTAGATAACCATTTAGCTTTTAAAACAACAGTCTTCGGACTCATCAATTTTTGATTTTTCACGCATGCCAGTGGCCGAACTAGAAACCTAACCACCCATTTAGTTTCTGGTTTACCTTTTTCCGGCTTTAGCCCATGGCAACTCTAGTCAAAATATTTTTTAGAAAACCGGACTTTTCATGAAAACCCTAATCATTCCTTGTTGAGCGTTGTCTATCAAATGGGTTGGGTTTGAT
Source organism: Combretum micranthum (assembly GCA_024138025.1). Classification (NCBI taxonomy): domain Eukaryota; kingdom Viridiplantae; phylum Streptophyta; class Magnoliopsida; order Myrtales; family Combretaceae; genus Combretum; species Combretum micranthum. The sequence goes on along the minus strand of JAMXBD010001701.1, from coordinate 262,962 downwards.
ACAGATCGGAACTTTTAGGAGAAAAGGAGCAAAATTCGGGCTCGAAACATATGAACATGGATAATTACCCCAACATATGAGATGTAAATAGCTAAACTACACATGGTATTCTTCAACTTCTAAGTCCCACATTGGTGAGAAGTTGAAATATCTAGAGTGAGGGTGGTTATATATGCATGATATTGGTAGATATATTCTTTTATTATTGTAAAGTCTAGAGCGTCTTTGCAATTGGGATCATGATCGACCTTGCCATTTAGTTGTAAACTTGGTTGAGGTTGAGGTTAAAGTTAAAGTAATTTCCAAGACTTAATTCCCATTAGAATCGATTGGGTTTCATGGTTTGCAATTGAACTACCTAGGTTAGCCAATTCTTAGCGGTTAATTAAATGCTAGGTTTTGGTTTAAGATTAGCCCATTCTTATGGTTAGTTTTGGTTGAACTGGCCAACTAGTTCTATTTTGACAATATTGTTCATAATAGTATCCCATTTACATTAAGCTTGTGTTAGGGCACTTGATAGAGTAGTGACCATCTATTAGGTAACACCCCAATCTTAGGCAAGCCTCTAACTTAACAATACAGGTCTTTTAGCTTCCTAAACAATTCTAAGATCTTTTAAGCCTCTATGAATTAGCCTCTTTATTAACATTTCTATGTTGCAACTCTATTCTTATAGCTTTCCAATGCATAAATGAAGCTTAAGCAATACAAAGCCCTAGCAAGAGACACACAAGAGTGTTATTTCAAAAATCTTAGCTTTTGTATAAAGATAATACAAAAAATTTAAGAACTCATAGATTACCCCTCACTAAAGGGAAAAAAGAAAAAAAAAAAATAGGTAGCCTCTAAACTACCTACTTTTAGCATTATGAAAGCAGTATCGCAGCGATCTCACATGTAATGCCACTTTCCAATGTAACACACCCTCAATGGGTAGTATTGCTTAGTCTACCTACCTTTTACTCCTTACCAAGATGGTGAATAACTCCCCTATCTTAAGTAGTATGACTATATATAGTAGGCTAACTTAGTGTCGCCTATTGGCATCCTTACGTCTAGGTCTTTCTTTGGGGCAAACTTCTTGCTTTTTCCAATAGCTTTAGTAATGTTAATAGAATCATGTATGTCATGTTTTATTGACAAGTTTGCTGAGATGACCCTCCAATCCCTAGCTTCTTAATTAGGGAGGAAGCCCCTAGCACTTGGGTAAGCTCCTTATATTACCCCTTGGCATTGTATTCCAAGTTGACAGCTTATCCCTTAAGTCTTGATGATAACTCTAAAAATATTGATAAAGGTCTAAAACACTCTTATCCTAAGCAAAATCTTGAGCCTTAATGTAAGAATTTATCAAATATGTTGAAAGAAGTTGGCATTTATTGAGTCAAATTATTGATTTTAACTGTTTGAAAAGCTCATATGATGAAAAGATGAAAGATGATCAATAAAATGGCTGATTTCGAAGTGACGATTTGAAGAATTGAAGTGCAATGGATCCATATGACCCATATGAAAGGATGGTATAGCTCTTTGTGTTCATAACAGAACTCCATACGCTGATACGTACTGCCCATATGATAGGTCGTACTAGCATAGATATGAGATCAAAAAGCCACAAGCCCTATACTACAACTCATATGGAAGACAATGCTCAGCATCATCAATTTGGCCAGAGGACCACATGCCTTAGGATATAGCCCATATGGAGTAAAAGCACTAATGTCAGAAGGTCATATGGCTCATGGTATGATTGTATCGCAAACCGTACTTGCATACTACATGTTATTTTCAAAGATTCTTTTAGGGTTTCTGAGTTTCTCTATAAATACTAAGTGTTAGCTAAAACCTAAGAACTCTAGAACATTGTTGTCCCCTTGAGAGAAGTTGTGTGAGCTCCTTTAGGAACAAGATTGAAGACGTTAAAATTAGGAACTCACAAGATTTCATCAAGTAAATGGGTTGTAACTATGATTCTTGATTCTTCTTCTTTTATATTCATGTTTATTGCTATATCTATGGAAGAGCTATCATTTGTATCTAGATCTTGACAAACTTTAGCTTCACCATGTAATTGAGATCAAGATTTTTATGCAATATCATTAGTTTCCTTAAGCTCAATTATATGTTTGTTAATGTTTTCTTAAGTTCAAATTACCAGTATATGAATTCATGCAAAATATCATGAAAGTTGATTGAGAAATTGCTTGTATGATTAGACTTGTGCAATTAAAGGGATTTGTTTGTAGTTTTAGAGATAAAATAATGAAAATCTTTTGTGAAAAGTTAAGATTTGTACATGAGTTCATGTTCATAATGCGATTCTAGGTTATTATTGATCTATAAGAGATTCCAATTGATTGACTTAGGATTAGAAATTAATATACTTGAGAAAGTTATTAATTTAATAAAGGAAACTCTACAATTTAAGGAACTAAAGTTACATCAGTTGGGTTAGTGGTATATTAAGATCTCGGTATGTCTAAATCTAGTTAATCTAACTAAACTTCAATTTATGTTCATTAGATTGTTAGAAGTTGACAGAATATTATTAGTTTCTTAGATTAATTTAACTCAATTATTATTGGTTAGATAATAAGAAAAGAGCCATTATTAGTAGTTGAAAATCCCCATAAGACGACCCTACACTTAGTACTGTACTGCAGGCAAATGATAGGTATACTTAGCTATTAAGTTGTAAGAGCGGATTTAGAGCGGATATTTTGATTTAATTTAAACAACCGTCATTCAACAAGGATTGAAAACCTGCAATTAATTATACCTGCAGTAAAACACACTATGAAATAGCAACAAATACAGGGCTTACCTCCACAAGCCTTATCTTTAGTTTCCTACCTCAAATATAAAGTAGTGAGCTCATTAGCCTCAAACAGCCCTTCTCGTACCACATGCATAAGGAACGTCCCAGCTATCCCTTCATCAGACAAAGGAATCCCGTTAAAGCTTGGCTTAACATGCTTATCCAACCAATCAACAAATTCAACTCTTAGTCTAATTCAACCACTTGGAACTTCTTTTCAGCCCTTCGATGAGATGATTTATCCTTGTGATTAGTCTTCTCATTAGTTGAGCCTAAAACTCATACCGACCACTTGATATAGCCCAAAGCTTGAAGGAATACCACATCTCTATGGTTGTCATCTCATTAGAGGACTGACAAAATAACATGAGCCCCACTAATGATAAGTGGTCGTTGAGTGTCAAATACATCGAATTCAAGTTGAGCATGCTTGTGAAATAAAAAAAGAGGAGTCGCAACCATTCTTAATGCTCTGTACGTATACGTAGAACTGCTCCCCCATGAGAGATACCTGCCAACCTCCACATTTTGTCTTCTATTTTGTGTAATTTATGGACGCATATGTCATTTGGCTTATATTTCTCATGTAACATTTCTAGTATTAAACTTACACATATACATTGTTTGTTACTTTTATTTTATTATCGTAAATATGCTGCTCTATTTTCCTATGATTTTTTTTTTCTCTTACATCATCTTTTGCTCATATTATGGCTTGTTTGATTGTCACTTCTTTGTCTTATATTCTTGAGAAAATATTTAGTAGGTAATACACACCACTTGTACATATAGATAGTAAGAGTTATCAATCATGTTTCACTACATGGTATAAATAGTGAGTAGTTTTTAAATAAATATTATCCATATGTTATGCATATGATTACGTATTAATATATAAATGATATACATCATGTATATATTATACGTGATATGTATAATCCACAGATCCTTCTTAGATTATTTGTTTCATATGTCATTATTGTTTGTGTAGCACGAACATCATAATAGTCATGTATCCTTCTATTGGAGGGAGTAGGCATCTAGAACAGATTGTAACCTATATGTAAAACTCAAATACGTGCCCCTCCATCTAGTTAAAGTAACATAAGCCACTACATGGATGGTCTAATATTTTCCATGCCTTGATATCTGAATGTTCTTGATATTAGTTCTTGATGTCAATATGATATAGAATTCTCACATATAACAAATCTGCTTACCTTCTAATTTATGTATAAGAGTCATTATAAATAAAATGTGACAATAGGTAATTATACCCCACTAATAAAATGATATTACACATCAAATTATTTTCAATAAAATAGGTTAAGTAAATAAGACTAGCGATTCATCATTTAAATGTTAGTTCATTTCAACCAGCTTTGATATTTGCTTTCAATAGAGAAATAGTCAAAATTATGAATTAGAAAATTTTTTTTCTGTGAAAACTAAATTAAATAGATCATGGCCTATTATTTTTTGGTTTTTTGTTTTGTCAATAACCTTTTATATCTTTTTTTTTTTCCTATGCCTGTTATAATACTTTCTTTTTCTTGCAAAAAATAGTTATTATAATAAAAAATTTTAGAATTGTAAATTATTATTGTAACAATTTCAAGAGGTTGGAGTTATTATATTTTCAATAGCAAAGGATAATAGAAAGCGAAAGCAACAATTCGTAATGGTGGTTAAAAATTAAAAAGAAAAAATCCATATGTAATAGATAAAGCTATTTCATTTCCCAAAGAAAAAAGGGGGGGAAAAGAAAGAACATCTTTCCGTTATCCTTTTTTTTTTTTTGGGCTGATTCTTTCCGTTGTCCATTAAGATTGTCTTCTGTCATTATTATTAGTGCTAAAATCAATGATATTTACAAATTCTCAGAACTCTTACAATGATATTTAATTTTCGTGAAACTATAATTATATCAAGTATTTAAAAATTTAAAGAAACAACACTTTTTCACCGAATAATATATCTGACTATTTAAGGAGCTACTTTCAAACTAATTGTAAATTAAATAAATAAAGAAATAAGAGCTGAAAGAAAATTACTATAAAATAGAAGAACTTATCATGTGAAGAGAGAAGCAACACTTTTCAAGTTGCTCTAGTTATTAATAAAAGAAAAGAAGAAAGAGCGCAAGGACAAAGAAAGGGCAAAAAAAAAAAAAGGTTCCTGTCTCCTCTTCTTTATTTCCTTCGTGTCACTGACTAGCAAAGATAGGAAAAGGAGTGCAATAAAGGTAATTGAACAGTTGCTTTCAATAATTATTAAGTGTGGTGAGTTGGGCATCTTAGTCTACGTGGGTTAGAGAGATAAAACATCATTTATTTGCTAAAGATAATCTCATGATGATAGTGATATGGTAAATAGAAAAAAAAAAAACAATAATAAAAAAAAAGAAAATAAAGTTAATAGGTGTTTTATAAGCACTTGTTAAAAGATCATTAAAAAAAGTTTTTTTCATTTTTTTCATTTTTAATACATTTATTTATTTATTATTTATATTCTTTTAACATATGTAAAAAAATAAAATTTATTTTTTATTGTTTTAATAAGTGGTCAGAACACTTATGAACAGGAGTTATATGAAAGCGCAACCCTTGTACGCATATTCCCATATAAGTGTGTCTATATACCAGTACCCATCAAACGAGCCACCATATTTGGCCCTATCAGGCATTTTATACTCTTCTAATCATAATCATAATGTCAATTATTAAAGGGAATGAACAAATGCCTGTAGGGGAGAAGAGAGAGAGAAAGAGGGAAGGAGCATATGCCGGTGGGACATGATGGCTAAAACATGATCCCCAACGTTGTCCTTAAAAATATGAAGAGAGAAGCTGTCTGTTACCCATGTAGGCTGTAGAAAGAGAATATTAGAAATATGTTAACCAATAATACATTACGAAGCAGACCATAGATCTCCCTTTCGAATAATATAAAAACCCAAAATTAAAAGAAAAATGAAAAAAAATATTCATGTAATTTCTAGATATAATTTAATATAGTTTATATATTCATCAATTATTACAATATTATTGTACATTCATTTTATAAAAGAAATAACAAAATACAAAACAAGCATAGTACAAAAAAAAAATTATATGAGGAAAAGGGTGGTCTATCAATTATGTCATGTGGGGGTACTAATTACATATGTACAGCATGCATTTCACACTACATGTGACTTCAAAAAGTGATATGACTTTAAAATGAAAAACAAAAAGAAGTATGTAGTCTTAAAGAATTTTAATACAAATGTGATGAGTGAAGAATTGTAAATTATTAACTTCACTACTTTTTAGGAGAGGTGATTTGTTCTTTATTTGGAGTCCTATTTGATCTTTTGGGCTTACAATATGACAACATGATAATATTTTTCAAAATCTCTTTATAAAGCTTGATATGACAACGTTCGTTGATTACATGGCAATCATTCATCCATGGTTAAAAAGAGTTTTCATAATGGATTCTTTCATAAGCTCCTCTTTAGTTAAACTCACAAAAATCCCTATGAGTACATAAGTTTTCTCAAAGAAAAGTTCTATTTGAAGCTCTCATTCTAATTTTCTTTTAATCATTCTAAAATCCATAAACTAGGTTCAATAAGTCTTGTCACTCAACTTAGTGAGTTAAATTCAGGATATTACTAGGCTCGTACCAAGATCCATGTTTGTTATTTATAAATATTAAAATGATGTATTTAATAAAATTAAAATATAAGTTTACTAGCTCTAAAGAAAATGAAATATGAGAAAAGGTTATTATATGATTTTATAGATTGACCATCTCATTTATCACTTAATTATAAAAATCTTTATCATATCAACTCAATAGTCATCTTTCAAAGGTTCGATGTGAAATTATACAATCATACCTATGGAATCATAGAAGTCCAATGTTTGAGATGAAGTTCAGCTAATATACAACAATATACTATACACATTCTCAACTAAAGAGAGAAACCATGATTGATGCATCATAAATTAAAACCAAGAATCAAGTATTGTGACATACCCTTCAACTACTCAACAAATAGATTTTGGATTAATGGGTCAACCATCCCAATCCTCTCATCCATCATGTACTCAATCAGCGCGTGATATTCACATCCCATGATAGAAACTAAGATTTGTAATCATCTTCTATTTGTTTAATTACTCCTTGCTTAATAGAAATTATATTAGCATGGTCTATTTGGATTGTTAGATTTTTATTTGTATCGAATCTGCATTATAACTTATCGGTATTAGTTTAGTATAAGTTCGATTTGCTTAGTTTTATTAGTAAAACTATCAGTTTTTCATTGGTATCATATCTGTATCGATTCAGTAGCAGTTTGGTTTGAAAACTATACCAAGTGATATCAAACTAACTATCCAAATAAGCCCAAACGAGTTATAGATATCAATGCATTAGTATTTGATAACTAACACACATATCAAGAACTTACTTGCCATTATTTTTATATATCTAATATGAGAAATGTTTTAATGGATATTATTCTTGTTTAACTATCATTTAGATAAAATACATAAGTACAACTTGGATAATAATAATTACATAATATATGCATGTTCAAGATTTTTTTAGTGTCACACTATAGTTGTTGTGTATCGATTTTCAAATGCAATACACATTCAAAATGTATCGCATGACAAACATTTGATACGCAATTCAAAACTACGTTGCTCTTATCTATGTTGGACATGGTATCATACATCCAACATGTGATACATAAAGAATTAGGTATTTTAATTTCTTTAATTCGTTTTTTATAATTTTTCTAGAATTGGTAGATATATTTTTTGCTCATTTTAATGCGCACTTAATGGCATTTGTTAAAAGGTTAATAAAAGATCACATTTCATTGTATGTGTTTTTATAATATAATAATAATAATAATAATAATAATAATAATAATGTATTATCAACAATCAAAATAATATGATGGTATACATGTCTAAGTCTAAGCAATCAAAATGCAGATCAGTAGGATTCTAATAAATGGCACTAGGTTATGCCTAAAGTGATGTAAGAGATCCAAATCAATTTTATCCAAGCACACCACAGAATAGCATAGTACATTAAGAATTCCTATTGTTATATCATATCATAATCCATACGCAATACATATGTTTAACTGAATAAGGTTCCTATCATATTCAATATCGTCTCCCCATATTATATATATATATCCAATTATATGCTTATATGTGAAGTGTTTTTATGAGTTTTTTTTTGCCACAAGTGCATATCACGGTTATTTTTAACGTTAAATTAAAAATGGAGAAAAATATAGATATGTAAATGGTTAAAAGTATTATATATAAAGTTAAAAAAGAAAATGGTCCCATCATCCCATTCAATCAGTTTTTTATTATTAAAAAAATACAATAATTAATAATAAATATTTTAATGATATTTTTTTATTACGATTAGATACGAATCTATGCTATTAAATAAACAATGGGATTGATCTCATCAAAAAACATCATGATAGAATTTTTGGTTAAACCTTATGAAACTGCCATTAAAGAAGTTTCATTTCAGAGTTGCAGCACCAATATGTTTTGTTTTTCTTCGCAAATGTTTAAACAATAGGAATATACCTAAAAAAAAGACATGGAACTCATGGGATGAACTAAAGTCTGAAAAGAAAATGAAGTACAAACATGACTTTACAATAATGAAATGAAAAAAAAAAAAAATAATAATAAATGGTCCTGAGACGAGGATGCGCACTATAACTATTTGAAGAGCACACGGATCTAGATCCACTCACGCCCTCACTCAGACACAACTCCCCGCATCTACTGATTCCTCCCTCACCAGTTGCTGCTACTGCCACAAACCAACACACACGCACCCCCTCTCACCCCTCTCTCTTTCTCTAGTATTTTCAAAGGAGAGAGAGACTGAGTTAAAATAAAGAATTAAAAAATTAAAAAGAAAAAGAGCCTTTAGCTCTGCCTTTCAGAAAGCTTTCAAAAACTTTGAGCTAAGCTTCAAGCTTTGCCAGCTTTCTCGTGACCCAAAGACACAAACACACACACACACACACAGCACAAGTAGATAGAGCCATAGTGGTTCCATGATAGTACTGATCCACTGATGGTTATGCAGAGAGACTGAGTTTAAATCAGCCTCAAATTTTAACAAGGAAGTAAGTAGGTTGGTTTTGCTTGACTGATCTTTTCTGACTTGGGTTTCGAGAGAAGAAAAGAGAGAAACATTTAAGACACTCTCCACTTAGTACCACTACTGCCTAGTTATAATTAACCTTCTTGTTACAAGATCAAAACACACAAGGAAGATCAAATTTTCATGCTCAAATCAAGGTAGAAGAAAGCCTTACAACTGTGAGCTTAGAACTAGAACTAGAACTAGTAGTAGAAACTAGAAAGAAGGAGAAATAGAAGATAATATTTTTAAAAATATATATACATAAAAAGATGGAAAAAGTGATGTAAAAAAAGTTTCATGTTATTGTTAGTTTTCTTCTCATGATTGTTGCTGCGTTTGCTCGCTTTCATGGTTTCTTTATAGAGAAATCCAACCACCAAATTTTTACTTTTAGTAAAGAAACTGGAAGTGTTATTGTATGCTGTAATCTCTTCATACTGTTTTTTCACTTTTTTTTCCTCCTTTAGTCTAGTCTGCTTTTTATTAAACACACCACACGAGAATACTCCTTTTAACAACTTTCTTTTCCTCTTTCGCTCTCTCTAGTTTTTTTTTTTTTTTTTATTTCCCCCCTCTTTACTTTCACTTGCCTTTTATCTTTTCTTTTTCAAGCTTTAATATTTTCATTGGGTTTTGCTTTGCAGGAACATCAGAAAAGATAGGAAATGGAGTAGTATTCATCACAAGTTGGTAGTAGGTAGTGTTTTGTGGTTGAGAAAGGAAGTTTTACTTGCTCGTTGAGAGATAGAGAAAGAGAGAAAACTACACACCAAGGAAGAGCAAAACACACATAAGTTACAAGAAAAAGAAAGTTTTTTTTTTTTTAATTTTTTGGGGAGGGTTAGGTTGGTGTGAAAAATCTTAATAGTTACTACCAAACCACCCTATTTTCTATCCAAATGGATGTTTATGAAGCAACAAGGATTGTGTTGTCAAGAATCCAAAATTTAGACCCTGAAAATGCCTCCAAAATCATGGGTCTTCTCCTAATCCAAGACCATGGAGAACAAGAAATGATTAGACTTGCTTTTGGTCCAGAGACACTTGTTCACTCAATAGTTATTAAAGCAAGAAAAGAGTTGGGTCTTCTTCCTTCTAACTCCCCACAACCCCTCCACTCCATCTTCTCAATCACCTTTCATGTCTAGTAGTAACCCCATTACCATTTCAAGGCAAAACTCTACCAACAACGACTGCTACTTCCTCTAGACTCTTATCTGCTCAAGGAGGAAACTATTCGCCAATTCCAAGTCCATCTTCTGCTTCTACTAAATCTGTCTTCTTGGGCTACTTTATCTGAGCTTCAAGCTAGAGATGACCTCATAAGCACACAAAACGGTGATGGATTCTCTTCTACTTTATATGGAAGTGGAAGCAGTGAAACAATTATTGATGAATTCCAGCTCCAAGACCAGCTTTCTTTTCTCAATGATGGGTCTTCGGAAGTAATTTGTTCTTCCCCAACAGATTTCTGGCAGGTGCATGGGGTGGTTCTTCAGTTCACAGGAGGAGTTGCTCAGTGAATGATGTGTGCTTGGGATCTGAAGACCATTGTGGTGGAACTGGGTGGAAGCCATGTCTCTATTATGCAAGAGGATATTGTAAAAATGGGACTACCTGCAGGTTCTTGCACGGTGGCGGTACTGGTGGTGGAATTGGAGATGCAGTGGTAGGCGGTGGTGATGGTGGTGTTATGGTTGGATCACCAAGTAAAGTGGAGATGATGAGCCAGTGCCATGAAGTTCTTAGATCATCCACCAACAAAGCTGCGCACCAGCAAAGATTGGCCGTTGCTGCATCTCAACTTATGGGTTCTTCCAGTTTTCCTTACTCTCCCAAGTCAATGAATTTACTTTTACAACACCCTCAAAATGATGCTCAAAGGTATTTTGCCAACAGAACTAAGTTCAACTGGTCTCCTCTTTCTATTTTTGATAATTACACACAGTGCATAATTCCATACTTTCAAAACGTGCACTGTCCCTTAACTTTTAAAAATATGCACTTATCTCTCAAATCATCTAAAACTCTCAACGAGTTAGGAGGTGACCACATATTTTCAAAGATAAGAGAAGGTGAAAGCACGTTTTGAAGTCCCGGACTCTAATTACACTTAACCTCGTGGTGTATTTGTAATATGTTTGCATATTTATTGTTTTTCTTAGAGCTGCTGCTGCTGCTGCTTTGATGATGGGAGAGGATATGTACAAATTTGGCCGATCAAGGCTTGAAAGGAATGAATTTGTTAACCCTGCATCAAGGCAGATTTACTTAACCTTCCAGCTGATAGTACTTTTAGAGAGGACGATGTTTCTAATTATTTCAGGTACTTGCTTTCATCTTTACCAATTGACTTCTTGTGGTATCTTTTCTTTTTCTTTACAATCTTTTATGGATACTCCAATTTGGAAAAGAAATTCTCTTGTTGACTTTGTTCTGTTGTCATTATCGATGCTGTGAAGCATCTATGGACCAGTGCAAGATGTGAGGATTCCATACCAGCAGAAGAGAATGTTTGGCTTTGTTACTTTTGTTTATCCAGAGACAGTGAAAACCATATTGGCCAAAGGGAACCCTCACTTTGTTTGTGATGCTAGAGTTCTTGTCAAGCCTTACAAGGAGAAGGGAAAGGTCCCGGACAAGTTCAGGTACAATTCAGTAACCTCTGAAACGCAGTCGCAAGGTGGCAAAATTTTCTTCATTCAAACTGGGATTAGTTTCTAGTTTAGTTTTGCTTTCTGCTAGAAATCATCCGTAAAATCTGATTGTGTATTTATTTCCAGGAAGCAACAACAGCAAACAATGGAAAGAGGAGAGTTCTCCCCATGTGGTACTCCTACTGGCCTGGATTCAAGAGTTAATCCTTTTGATCTTGGTGGGTTATCCAAAATTTCCCCTATTCAAAATTTTCTTAAATGGAAGCGACATATCTGAATATGAAGATATCTGCCTAACTCTAAACACAATCTTTCAAGCAGGAGCAAGGACCTTCTACAACTCCCAAGATATGTTGTGGAGGAGGAAATTAGAGGAGCAAGCTGATTTGCAGCAAGCTCTGGAGCTTCAGAGCCAACGATTGATGTCCTTACAGCTTCTTGATATTAAGAAGCATCACCACCACAGGGCTCTTTCTACGGGCTCACCTATTTCCTCGCCAACCCAATCAGCCGTATTTTTCCACCAGAATTTTGTTCTTCCCCCATTTTGTAGTACCCCAAGTGTTGCTGATGGTATTTTCTTGTGTTCGAATACCATATCTTTTATCATCATGCATGAGGTTTAATATCTTTTAAGAGGGAAAAAAAATGTCCATTTATATTGCAGATAATTTCTCCAGCAGTGCAGCGGCAATTAAGCTAGGTGCCGACTGTCAGCCATTGCACCAAGCTGCATGTGCTCCTACTGGAAAAGAGTCGATTGGGAGTGAGAAGATTGCTGATGACAAGGTCCTCTCCAGTGCAGAAGATGGCAACTTGCCCGAAAGGTGGGCAAATATTATATTCATCTTTAGATCTGGCCTACTGCAGTGGACTACTCCTTTTTTAAATTTGTTTTCTCATTAAATTATGTCGATGAAGAGATCATTAGGTAGCTTAAGGACATTTTACTATAAACTAACAATACTTTCTGACATAAGCTTCAGCAAATATATGGTGCTTTATGAAACTTTTTTATGAAATTTTAATGGAAAAAATTATAACAATTCTTCACTATGATGCGTTACTTTTTGGGGATCGTTGCAAACTAATAAAATGTCCCAATGGTGCAGTTTGGAGCATAATCTTCCTGATAGTCCCTTTGCATCTCCTAAAAAACTCTTGTCAGAGTATTCCTCTGCTTTCTCAAATGGAATCCTGGACCCTGATAAGGATGCCGGCCAAGCTGCAAATTCAATTAACGGAGCAGTCTCTTCATCGCTAATTTCGGGCACATCCTCAGTGGAAATAGCATCATTCAAATCATTCAACTGCCAGATGCCCAGGTGAAAATCCTCTTTCACTGATGTCTAATAGTAATAGGATTCCCTCAATATTTCAAACCGTCATTACCACTTTCATAAATATGAGATTGTGATTAACTTTTTGTGGGTTTCATTTAGGTTTTCCTCTGGACATGGAGCCATTGGAATTTACACGGGTGCTGGTGGGCCTACTTGCCCAGTTGGCATATAAACTTCCTTTAATTCAGGTAAAACAGAGTCCTAATTAGATCCTCATATAAAAATCTGATTTTGTCAACCCTTCAGGTACTTGTAGTAAGCCATTCTAAAGAAGTGAATTTGCAATTTCTCACACACTTGGTCAAGCTTTTGTTCTGTTGACTAGGGTATTTTTAGTTTTTAGTTTTTAACATACTTTTTCCAAAATAAATGAAAGTATTCTTGATTGGTTTCTTTCTGGGTGTTTTGTGCATTATTTGCAGGAAGAGTTACAATTATAACCAAACAAATCTTTCATCATATGAAGATCCATTGAGGTCACCACCCCACTACAATGATGGATACTATACTACTTACCACCATACAAAATGCATAGATAAAAGGCAGTAAAGGAAGTGGGGTCACCATTTCTTTTCCTTGTTTGTACTATTTGCATTTATTTTCATTTTCTCTAGTGTCAGAAGAAGTTGGACCACAGATAAATTTCACAGGAAAAAGAAAAGGAAAAAAAAAAGAAAAGAAAAAGAATCAGAGTCAGTATCTAGTATTAACTCAGTCACAGAGCTGTAATTTCCTCTCCTTCCCCTTTTTACCACTTTCTCCTCTAATTTGTATGAGGATTCCCCGGAGGGAGCAAAAATTAAAAGTCCTATGTTGTAGCAGTTCGCCCCCCCTTTTTTTTTTTCCTCCATAGTTTGTGTTTTTACGGTACTATCCAAATCTTGTACAGAAGAATCAGGATCAGAATCAGTGAAGATCCAGAGATGTTGAATTTGCCAGGTGTTAACTACAAGGCTGATTTTTATCCCATAATGGTAATTGCAGTTAAAAAAAAAATAGGGGGAAGAAAAAAAAGAAGGGAAGGATTGAGGCAAGCAGGTAAAAAATAGTCATCATCTAAAATATTTAATTTTTCATGTTGGTGTTATTATTATTGTAGCACTTCAATACTCTGTCACCTACTTGTGTCATGAGACAGACAGATATAAAAAAAGGACTAGTGAAAGTTCAGCAACAAAAAAAGAAAGATTTAAGAATTTTAATTTTTTTTTTCATTATTATATTGCTGTTTATTTCCTTCTCTCTTTTGTCATTCATTTCACTGCAATTGCTAGTGTTGGTATTAAAATTAGAAAGATTTGTCTTTTAGCTACCATATAATAATATCTTGTGATAAGCGATTGCTTATGAGAGAGAGAGAGAGAGAAGTAGGGACAGAGGCCTTTTATTCTGCCATTCATGGAGGGGCCTAGCCACAGAGAGCTCACATCGGGTGCTGACACTTTGATGGTGGGGTCGATATGTAATTTACCTATTTTGCCAGGTTGGGTGGGTCTCACTCACTCACCCACCATTACCAATACCCATGTGGGGATTGGGGGAAGGACACAACTTTCTCTTGCTTTATTTCTCTGTCTTTTCCTTTATACACATGAGATAGGCTCTTTCTTTTTTACCTCTAGTTCTAGCTCCATTCCTCTGTAACATCAAACTAGCCTATGCCATGGTCACAACCCAACCGGACTGGAAATGGGACCGGACTGGTTCAGAGCTGGGACTTCTATTTTTCTATTTTTAATTTTCTTTGTTTTTGGGCCAGCAGTTCCATCTAACTTAAAGTAATTAGAGAATAAACTGTGCAAATTGGTCCCAGAACTTGAAGCCATCCTGAAATCTTGAAAAGCCGTTCAGGTTCCCCAATTCTAGATATGAAAGCTGGCTTCCAGGAAGCAGCTAGCTTTAGCACAAGAATACACGTTGGGACAAAGTTTTCTACATGGAATTTTTGGTACTGATATATACAATGGCTATTATGAATAGAGAACTTAGTGCATACTAATAGAAAAGGATATTTACAGAAAACTGATTATTTTATCCAATTTAAAATAAATTATTAAAGATGTTAGATTGATAATAAATCTAGAAAATTTATTATTTGTTGGATTCCTTTGGTATGAGCAAGGACATGTGCAAATGTAGATGACAGATCTAACAGCAGATGTGATGGTACACCACACGTATGACAAAAGTGCACGGTGTGGGAATCTTTTTTGGGTCTGAGGTCTTGTGAGTTTGTGACAGTACATGAACTAGCATGTATTCCTGTATTATTATTTATTTATTTTTAAAAGCTCTCAATAATTTACATGAGCATTGGTCTCTGCAACCGAAAGGCCAAAAAAAAAAAAAAAGAAAGCTAAAGTCTAAAGTAAGGGCATAGAATTTTAAAATCAAGAAACGGGAACAGGCTGGCAAAGTGGATATGCGCAAGCCATCATTGTGATTTTGACAAGTTTATATGGAAACACCAGGTGCAGTTTCTTCATTGGTGGAAAAGGAGCGGCAGCCTTTTCCTACAGCAGAATTTTCATAATTTGTATCATACTAGGATGGACCAAAGTTAGGCTTTTGCTAAGATTATTGATAATTATGGCCCAATTTCAATGAAAGGTTTTATGCCTCCACTTAGTATAATTAAGGTTTCCATGATTTTATGCATACATGTTGTAGAAAAAGGCAGTTACTTTAAAAAGATGAGCACTTTTAATTTTTTACGCCTCTTAGGAAGTCTAACAAGTAATTAAATACTATATGACTTTTACTTTTTTCTTTTATTTTAATAATGATATAGCCTTCAATTGAACAGCATGTGATGTGGGTATTTAGTAATGATGGGATGGCAATCGATTTGTTGTGGCTGCTGAAATAGAGAGGAAATGTACCTGCTTTGACTGATGCCTTATAAATCTACGTTTATTTGTGATATGAGAAGTGAGTAGGTATCAGCAGCAAAACCTTTTTTTAAGAAATGATTGAGGTTTCAACGAAAATGCAGAGGATCGTGACAATTGCTGAAATTTCATCGGCCGGACAAGACAAAAATAAGGAAATAGCTTTGCTTCTCCAATTTCTTTCTTTGTTTTTTCTTTTGATTAATAAATTCGAAAATAAAAACTCCTGTATTAGAATATGGAAAAAAAAAAAAAAACATAACTATAATATAATATTTGTAAGAGTCAACTCTTGGATGGATCATCAATAATTCTTTTGTTATTACATAGTATAGGAACATTGCACGAAGGCTAGCTCCCAACGTTTGTCTTATCTGATATGGTTCTTTTTTTTATTTTTTTCTTCTCGTGTTTGAGCTATTTATTAAGTAATAGCTACAGATGAAAAATATGTATTTTTATTTATAAAAAATCAAATGGATAAGATAAATAAAATATAAATATAAATTAGATAAAAAAAAACACAAATGAAAAAAAGACAATCCAAACATTATAGTAAATATGATAGAGACCTTAATCACCATCTTAACTTGCATGAAAGAACTGTTAAAAATATTTGATTCTGCTAGTTCTTCGACCATACAGGAAAAGTTTTTTTTTTTTTTTTTTTTTGTAATATTTTTTTGGGCAAAAATCCTAACAATCATCACGCCATATTTTATGGCTTTACAATTCACCATATAATTTCTTGATTATAAAGCGACCAAGAACCTGTTATTGATACGATCTCAAATCAACTACCCATAAAATACAATAATTGGATCAATAAAAGAAGTTAGATTATCTGGAGAGATCAAGATATGAAAATCAACATCTTGATGAGTGCCTCGTTTTGCATTGGCTCGTGTTCATCATCCTACAACATAAAGGTCGTCCAAGTGTTACGAAGATTTAAATTTACGACTTTTTTAACTTCTTTATCATTCAAACTTTTTTTTTAATTAAAAAAAAAAAATTGCCAGCCTTTGTGACTGAACTTAGTATAGAATATTTGTGTTTTATATTGCCTAACTTTTTAACCCCTTGGACTGCCATTAATGCTCAATACATACTGATACTGGTTATCCAATGGTGTACAGCATTATACATTTAAGAATAAAAATATAGCATCATGACATCATGTACCAAACTCAACAAGAAAAACAAAAGGATTTTTCATTATAAATTGTAGAACCACTAAAATCTTATCGTTAACTTTTAAAGTGTATCAACAGCGAACTAATGATCCTGTGAATAAATTCTTTCTAATTTAAGCATGGAGAAGAAATTAAATATTAATGTGGGTATCATAGCATTTTTCAAACCAACCTTATGTTAAAATCTTCTCAAAATCTCTCGAATCCGGCATTTTAATGGAGAGAGATGCATTTCAAAGTCAGAAACAGGAACCGTTTCAGCACCATAGACATGAGATTATGGATGCAGAAGCATAATACGGAAATCAGTCCGTTCATATTACAGCGACCCAATGTATACTTGGCATCAAAGGCCCCATCATCCTAATCGTGAAACACAGAGAACAAAGAACTGAACTCCAATGAAGTGTTAAGTGCTAAGAAGAGTCCGTTACAAAGGTGAGACACTATAATCAGAATTAGATAACCGAGAAAGCCACATATCTTTGAAGTACATCAAAGAGCATCTTCCCTAGGGAAACCTTCAGCCCTTTATATATACATGCATATGATAAATAAATGCTGTACGAGAGGCCTTCTTGAGTTCAAAGAGTACAGCAATATCGTCACGCTGAAAGCTGTATTTGCTATTATGATGATGGCTCCGCCTGTTTTCGGACAAACAACTTGTTTATATCTTCTGTGACAACATTGCTCCTGAAAACATATTAAATGTGGATCATTAGAAGGATTCTTCATTTTATAAGTACTTTTTCTGAATTCACCAGAAAGACAGATGGTCAGAATAAAGTCAAAAACACCAAAGGACGGTTTGATTCACGTTCCCCATTCAAAATTTCCATCTACGGAAAGCCACATGCTAGATGGTATATGCAGGTCACTTTATCACATGGGCTGACTGTTGTGAATGGAAACTATGGTGCAAAAGAATGTTCCAAACATGATTGCAATTGCAAGATTAATGGACACAGTAAACTCTATAATAAGCTTGTTCCAAACAGACAAGTCCCTCTTTAGATAGAAAAGATGATCCTTTTAACAGCGTAAGATGTGAGTGGTGATATCAGAAGAAAAAAATCACAGCTCTCAGAATTCTACAGCACTTATATTAGAGCTCACTAACACTTCTAATTTTCTGTCTTACGTGTTCAACATCAGGGGCCTTTCTTTCTTATTTTGGATTGGGAGTTGAACCACTTGTGGACACTATATGAAAAGTTTAATAGAAGAAAACTGTATAGTCAGTTGTAACTGCACAACAACAGGTGCTTCCCAGATTGTAGAATAAACCATAAGAACCTGCCACCATCAACTAAATATAGCATAAAATCCATCAGAAAGGCAAATTGCACATCTTTCCACAGGCAGTAAGACACAACGAAAATTTTTCTGAAAGAAAACTGGAAATGGATGTAATATTTTGTTTATAGTTATGCTCTTCGCGATTGAAGCAGAACATGATAATAAATAGACATAGTCTACAAGATCAATAGAGTTCTCTTAGACTCCATGCTCCCCCCTTATCAGGACAAAGGTTTACCAAGCATTAAACTAAAACCTATTTAGCCTAACCACTACAGCAATTCTAAAAGAAAAAGATCTTGTAATCGAAAACACACACACACAGGTATTGTGGATAGTCCTGTGTATCCAACATAGCAACTACCAATTTCTTCATATATAAATTATTCACAGCTACATCACTATTAGTTTTCTCGTCATTACTCAATGTGATCTAACTACACACATTGCAGAGATGTAAGATGACACAGAATTTGACTCAAATAATAGCCACAAGAGAGAGAGAGAGAGAGAGAGAGATCCATATTAAACTGTCAACTCCAAAAGGAAAATATGACATGTTTTCTCACAGCTTTAAACTTCAAAAATTAACACATGTTCCTAGAAGCCTTGTTGACACTATGAATGATTCCAAACTAAAACGTCAGGAAGGATGAACAAGGTCTATTTGCCTTAGTATCATGAGGCCTCACTAGATAGGGATGGTAATAAAAGTAGAAATTCAATGGATATACATTTTACTTTGGCTAGATTTGAAAGGTCATTTCACCAATATATGGACACACATGATCCATTTAGCCATTTATCAGTAACACAACATCAAACTAAATCTTATAGGAATCTACTAGACCATTTTCACACAACATATCTAATCTCCCAATCGTTTTTCCTGACCAAACTGATTTGTACTACCACTTAAAAGCTATGAGCACAAACAATCACATGGAAGAATAAAATAAATAACAATAAAAATTATATATATATGTACACAACCAGCATTCATTATTGCAGAAAAATATTAAAAAGCACAATAAATAAAGTTATTCTACATTCGAACTTCCTGTATAGACCATTAAGTTGAAAAGCTATTCATACTTCAGGTCTTCTATGTCATCAAGCATAAATGAATATGGGTATAGATTACAAACTCAGGACCAACCTTCCACTAAGCTGGGGAGGGAGTAGCAGACCACCAACCGTGTCCGGTACATTTCTCAAAGGTGGCAAATTTCCTCGTGGCACTTTACTACGGGGACCAGCAGAAGACAGGGCATGATCTCTCTTTCGAACAGCACTTTCAGCCCTAGCAGCAGCAACCCGCGAAGCATGATCATTCACACTTGATAATGTCGATGATGGAGAAGGAGTGCTCAACAGAAGAGAAGCATCAGGCAGTTTCCCTGCAAAGGGAGAAGGCAAAATGGGAGCAGACCTTTGTTGCTGCTTTTCTGATACTGATAAAGATTGCCTGCCAAAAAAAAAAAAAAAGACTATGAAACATTGAAATCTATGAATAAAGAAATTGCAAAATGAAAGCAGCTTTCTTGCTGCTATTCTGGTCCACAATGCTGACAGGGGAAAATCATTGGCATGCCAAAATGCTAAAGATGAGAAAAAAGGTATCTTGATGTGATTCACCTTCTCAAGTCCTAGAATGAATATAAAACCAGCAAACTGAACTCAAACCGTCTAGTAAAGACGGTTGTGTATCATTTAAATGACAAGGATCAGATGAAGCTACACTTGCAGTCTTGCACCTCTATTCTTTATAGCCGATTGAACAAAGCTTCAGGCCAATTTTCATACGTGATCAAATGTTCATAAATCATACCTTGGCTTCTTCTACACACACACACACACACACACAAAGGTCACATTTATGACCTATCCTCACTTCATATCTTCCTCAAACATGTTTGCTAATTTTAGGAGCTGAACACTTTAAAAACTGGAACATAATCTCAACTTTAAAGCATCCACTACAAGTTTTTGGTTAGTTATTTTCAATTCGGGTAGTTGTAATATCACCTGAAAACTTCAAGAAGCATGATATTAACCTCAGAATTCATGGAAAAATGTGCATTTTCCTCCCAACCGGCCACTAAAAATATAGCCTGGGATGCAGTTTGGGGAGGCAAATACACACTTTAAGAAGTTTTCGTATGCAGAATCACACGTTGCAGCTATCCTTCTTTACACGTACACACTCATTTTCCATGCACCCTCTTTTCTTCTTCTTCTTTTTTTTTTTTTTCCAAATCATTCCTTCCTTATGCATGAAGTCTAAAAATTAAAAGCAAATCGATCCCAAGCCAATGGAGAATTACCAGCGGCATACAAGAAGTTCCGAAAACACTAAATCTACAGCTGAATAACTTGCCGAACCACACATAACTAAAAATTATGATACAAGAAGCAAAAAAAATCAGTGTGCAATCATTCACTTAGCAATCACCCAAAATTAAATTACCTTCAAGTCAGTGTCAATACAAATTCAATACGAAGCGCCGTAATTAACCTAAACCCAAATCCTGACCCTAATTGAACTGAATAGAAAACCAATGGCATACAATCAATAAAAAATTAGTAAAAGAGTACCGTTTCTGAGGAAATGATGGAGGCGAGGGATTCGATTCGGACTCGGAGGATTGCTCCATTTGTTCTCCCTCTTCATCATCTGTTTCTCTTTCTACTGGTCCTTTCTCTTTTTCTTCCAAAGCGGCGTCGTCGTCGTCGGAAGAAGAAGCGTAGTCTACCAGCGACATCTTTCTTTCTATATGAAAATTTCAGTTGGAAACTGGAAGTTGAACCCGGCAAAGTAAGATAAAAAAAAAAAAAAAAGAAAAAAGAGTCGGTCGATGGGCTTTAGCCTTTAGCTAAGGACCGTAATTAAATTTAAAGGAATCACTTAACGGCGCAAACCAGACACGACACAACATACGCATCACTACATAAGTTTTTCTTGATACAATTAATATATTACCCAATTCTCAATATGTTAATGAGAAAGCTTCGTTACATATATATACATCAATTAACTCTTAACAAGTATGTAGTTATTCTATAAATTACACATTTGTTTAATAAAGAAATTATAATGCATGTTTATATCTGAACGACAAACCCTATATGTATATTATATATATATCTCTAAAAGGAACTTTAAAATGAAAAAAAAAAAAATCTAAATATTAGAACTTCTAAAAAATATTCCAAGTATATCATACTTGAAATCATGCATTTAAAACATGATTACAACACTGTCAACCTAACAAAATTTACAGCACTTACTGCACTTCTTAAATGTTCCCAAATACAAAGCCACATTAACTGTACCCACAGTTACAATCCAAAAACAAACCACACAACATATACTAGGCATATGTCAAAGCTTCATAATATATATATCAACCCCTCACTTTATAGACAAACCAAGTTCCAAAAACTCCAATACATGTATCATGATCCCTCAATTTATAGGAAAAATAAACTTATGTCAAAAACATTAGTATAAACCATCAAAATGTTAATATGATCACTCATTGGTAGTTTTTAATGTGTACTAGTTAGTAAAATTCTTTACAAATAAAAACTTAATCATGTAACAGAACTACTAGTGTCGTCGTCCCCACTTGGAGAAGAATCATACTACCAAACTTGGTTATGGCTTTAGCTATGGTGGTGATTGAGTATCTAACTAAATTAGTTGCATGTCATCCGAACCCTCACTAAGTGGACTATAGCGTGGAGTTAGATGCATCGGTACTAGATCTGGTCTAACCTATGTAAGACCATACCCATGTCATTTATAAGAGTTAATTGCCAACTTGTTCTTTGTGGAGAAGGGGGCATCTGCAAGGGTGCTCCAAAATTTTCACCTAGAGACGTTTCATACGAAGCGGAACAAGGCATTGAAGGTTCTGACTCCTCAAACAGCTGGTCGAGTGAGCATTTGCCCATAATATCCAACTAGGTACACTTATGGGCTCAGCTCTTACCTTAGCCCTTCTCTTATTGCTTATGGCTCCCTATATTAGATTTCTCAGGGGACCGGGGTTAGGGGGTCCTCCCTATCACCAATTGGAGTTGTAGGCTATGGTGGGTCATTTAGACTGACCCATTACTCTATTGACCTAGAACGTCTCCAATATGATTTTTGTGTGCTCATATCATCATTTAGTGCTCTTGAGATGCCTTAAGGGCTCTTACAAAACTAAAATTTATCTTTCTAGTATTCATTTTTATTTGGCTTCTTTAGTGTTAGTTACACCTAGAATTGGTCTCTTTAGAATTTGAATATCCTTGCCTTTGTGAATCAAATGCATGTTTTTTCTTATTGTAAAATCGTGTGCAATATGTTTGATTTTTCCACAATAATTGGAAGTTCCATGGGTAGCTCTCACAAATTGAGTCTTATAAGGCTTGTAACTCTTTGTTTCTATCATAACTAATCTCAAATTTGTTTTAACAACCTTTTTGTTTTTTAGAAGTGTATTTAAATTTTTCTCACCCTTGGTGAACTTGGCTGTGATCGCATTTGATAAGCTAGTTTTCAAATTTTCATTTTCAATTTTCAAATTCTCTATCTCTTTTAAAATTTTCTCATCATAGCCATTAGCACTTTCATTTCCTTTCATGGTTTTATTTTTAATACCAAGGAAATCTAGCTCAATTCTTAATTTCTCATTTGATTTGCACAAATCATCATTTTTATCTTTTTCAACTTCTTATATTCAAATTTCGAGTACTCATTTTCTTCATATACCGTCTCATTTTCATTTTTTTAGCTTATCTAGTTCATCTTTCAAAACATTTAATCCATCTTGTACCTTTTTCATCAAGGATTTTAGTATGTCATGTTTCCTTTTTTTTAATCATTTTATTATAAATTTTGTCATGCATATCACTTAATTCATGTAATGAAATGTTAGAATAAGTCAAGAATATCTCATCATTAACAACCATTAAGCAATGGTCTTCATTGGAGTCAATTAAATCATCACCACTCCATGTGACTACCATTGCCTTTCTTGGTGTTGGGGCAATATTTTTTTAATATGGCTTGGCTCATTGCACTTAAAACATGTGATGACTTTCTTCATTGATTTTGATGTGGCGATTTCATTTTTCTACTTTATCTTCTTATTAAGCTTCAAAAAATTTGTGAACTTCCTTGTCAACTTGTCCAATTCTTCATCATTATCTTTTTCCTTACTTAAATACAAGCATGATGCATCGGGTGAAATTTGCTTTCTTTCCATTTCCTCCTTTGTCTTTTGATAATCTAATGTAAAGTTTGAGTGTGCCAAGGAGTTGTTCCTTTGAAAGTTTGCTCAAATCATGAGATTCTACAAAGGTTATCCTCTTGACTTCTTATTCTCTTGGCAATGGCCTACAAATTTTTGAATTAATCTCAATATTAGTAAAATTCTTGCTAAAAAACCATCAACTGATTTATGATGTTGATGAATCTAGAACACAATTCATCAATTGACTTATTTGTTTTCATTATGAAATCTTCAAGTTCACCTCTTAGCAAATTTATTTTAATATCTCTTACTCTATTTTCCTTTATATGTACATTGTAAAATCATCCCATATTTGTTTAGCTGATTGCATGTACAATTTACTAAAATCATTTTCATTTAAACCACAATATAAATTATTCTTGGCGATTTCATTTAATTGAAGCTTTTCTTCTTTGGCCTTTATAGAGTTACTTTGTCTTTTCCTTTATTATAAAAGTTCTATTATCAACAACATTCTACAAGGATATATTTTGTGCTCTTATAAATATTTGTGTCCTAGATTTCCAACATGCATTAATAGTAATAGTTAAGATAGGTCTATTTATAACTAATCTTCTAGAAATCCTAGTATGTTACTAACCATGATCTTTTGCTCTAGATGTGATTAAGGACCATAGCATAGAGCCTTGCTCTAATACCAATTGAAAAATCTATATAAAAATCCTTGGATAAAACTTAAGAGGGAGGGGGGCTTGAATTGTTTTTAAGAACTCTTTTTACAAAATCTAATACAAAACAAAGCAAATTAACAAATAAAAGCAATAACAAGCAAATTACAATAAGAAAAAGGAGAAGGGATAGATAAATCAAGCCATGATATAATATGGAGTCCGATCTGCCTCTTAGTTTCTACGGTCCACAAATGTCTCCAAGGAGAATTTCACACACTCTTCATTAATCATAAATAAATTTTCTCCCAAGGAGCTAGAACACACCACCACAAACACACTCACAATAAAACACAAGAGTTGTGTCGTCACAAAAAGCTCACTTTCACACTTGACACAACTCAACTACTCACAAAAATATACGTGACAACTTAGAGTAGTGTCATGCAAGTATTTGCAAATAAAGTTTTCAATGGCACTACTCACTCTCTCTTACAATAAATAGCAAACAATACATTAGTAGGATTGCGAGATTCAATACAAGGGTTTAAAAGAAAATAAAAAGCTCTTCTAAGTATCTTAAACCTACCTAACCACCCTTATTTATAAGCTTTCACAAAAACTACTTGCCTTTTTTTCTCCCTCCTCTACTCAAGTATTATATATTCCAACAACTAGTAGCACCCAGACTCTTTTCTAATACCATCCAGACTCCTTTAAGAAAAAACATATTGACGTTTAGACTGCTTCCCTTAGCCCTAAGACTCAATTGGAACTTGATTGGTAACTTATTGATCAAGTTAGCGCTTGGATTCTATGTGATAAGTGATTTTCACTCTATTCAAATCATGGAAAATTATGTTCAGTTTAATTATTGTATGAAATTCCCATGAATATGTGCTATTATTGTTCATTTGTTGTTTTTTAGCACCATCAGGCACAAAAGGATGAAACAAAGTCATTTAGTCAAGAATTGGAGCAAAACAACAAAAACAGGTCAAACCACATCCATGTGATTCAAACCGAGGGTAAACGGGAAAAAACTAAAGGAAGTTTCAATTGCGCCCCAAGTCATGCTTGTGATTCATACCTGCGGTCTAAGCTGAGGGAAGCCATGATTAAAAGAAGATTTTGCATAGCCTACAACAGCCAAGAACCGAGGTCGTGATCTAACTTGCAAATTGACCCATGTCACGCATGCGTGATTTTTTGACAAAGTTTGTTATAGTGAATGTGTCATGTTAGTGAATAAAATCTTTATGATTTCTATACCTAACGCATATAAATAAGTGTAAAGGGCGTGGGTATAGATATGTGCAGAAGGGATGTGCATAATGGACCATATTATAACAAATTTCTAATATATAACAAGTGTGAGAATTTCTAGTGTGAAAAGCCCTACTTTTGCTATTCAAGTTCTCCTGGTGAATTTTGAGGTTAATCGAAGTTTGTTTTGCACGAATCTTTGCTTCATTAGGTGATATAGATCTTCATTTTTAATTATTTCTCTTGAATTTGTGCTTTATGTGAAAGCCCATGGAGAAATAATTGTTTTTAATTTAAGGTTTATGAATTCAAGACCTGATTCATGTGATTTTAATTATGTTTTAACTAAATATTGTTTGAGTGCTTGTAATTAATAGCTTCAGCTACATTTTCATGGGTTTATGTGTGTGTACCATGTAGATCTATGTCTAATTTCAATTGAATAGGTAGAGAAATCATTCTTTTAAATAGATCTAGGCTATTAATGATGTCACGCCCCAAAGGGTACCCTAAACGTAATAGTCCGCCACACTTAATATTAAAGCTTAAGTATGATAACCTTAGTCATTCCCATAAGTTTCGATATTAGGTATAAGTAGGGCTACAAACGAGCCGAGCGATTTGCGAGTTACTCGAGCTCAGTTCGTTTCAGGCCTGGCTCGGCTCAGTTCATTTAGCTAAATGAGCCGAGCTCGAGCTCCATCTTAGGCTTGTTTAGCTAAACGAGCTGAGCCTGAGCTTGTCCTTAAACTTGCGAGCCGGCTAGCGAACATGCTTGTTATGGCTCGAGGTCAAAGCTCGTGAACAGGCTCGTTAAGAGCTCGAGAGCCAAGCTCGTGAACGGGCCCGTTTAATATATATATATATATATAATATTGATATTATATTATTAATATATATTAATGTAATATTATATAAAATTATTTTTATTAATTTAATATTATAAATATAATTAAAAAATAATTATATAAGCTAAACGAGCCGATCTTAAGCTCGTTTAACGAAACGAGCTGAGCTCGTGCTTGAAAAAGCTTAATGGGCTCGGGCTTGAGCCTACATATTCCAGGCTCGTTAAAAGCTCGGCTCTGCTCAAGCCCGTTAAAAGTAAACGAGCCGAGTCCAAGCCTACAAAAGCCTCGCTTGGCCCGGCTCAGCCTGGCTCGGCCTGGCTCGTTTGCAGGCATACTGTCACAATTTTAAAGGACCATACTTTGAAATATGAAGCTTAAGAAGATACAATAACAAATTAAGAAATGAAAATCATAATAGTCATTCATTCATCAATATTGTCTTACAAGTCTTGAGGCATCCCCCCACCAAAATATGCTAGAGTCTATTACAGGAAATTTTTCTATGAATCTATATCTAAGCTAATGTTAAACTTAATCTAAAATTCCTTAACCAAAAGGGAAATACCTGACTGCAAGGTCCCCGTGGCTTCAATTACAAATAGCTAAACTACAAAAGATATCTATAGAGATATAAGCTAACAAGCTTAGTGAGAATTATTTCCATAAGTAAATACTTGAGTAGCAGAATTCAAACAAGTTATTAAATCATTCAAGTGAAATCCAACATACACGTAAACAAGTAAGGCATATAGTTTTCTGGGAACTATATGTTAAATGAATTTACGCCCTCCATTCGGGGTTTGGTGATAGTAAGTAATCTAAAAAAGATTCGTCTTAGTTAAGTTATACTTTCGATCATTACCGCCAAGCATATTTAAGTCTACTCGTATTGAGCCATGCTTTCGGATTACCACCAAACATATTAAGTCTACTCGTGTTGAGCCATGCTTTTGGATTACTGCCAAGCATTGTTTTAATTCTTGTCGCCAAGCATTCGCTTTCAATCATTGCCACCAAGCATTGCTTTCGACCTTATTACTATCCTTTCACCCAAGGATAATAACCTCATGCAATGTGACTCACTTCATGGTATGTATGAATCAATTTATTTAAGACATCATAGCATCATTATTGTTAATTTTAAGGTTATCAAAGAATTTTAGACATATCAAATATATACTAAGACAAGCAATTCTTTACAATCAATTCCCACCTCGATATTCTTAGTGTTATTTCATACAACTTTACATACATAACATTTTGTCTTTCCTTAACTCTAATGCATCTATCCTACAAGCACAAGCAAGTACACAAGTTAAGAAAATAAACTCACGTTGCCATGGTAATACTTCTTCTAAATGGAAGAGTCGATCGAACAATCCACGTAGTCAAAATAGTCATCGGATATGGGTGTTCTTCCTCGAGATCACCTAGTCAAGAAAATACCCATAATGAGTATTTTTTGATAACTCTCTTGAAATTTGACAAAACTATGTCATAAGAACGTCAAAATTCGTGTGGAAGATAATTCCAACTGAAAATGGCCATAACTTTGTCATTTAACTCAAAATTGGCATATAATATACCGTTTTTTACTTATTCGAAAAGATATATTCATTTCTAAAACTATTTTCATCAATCTTGGTCATATGAGCTCCAGAGCAGTGACGATCATATTCAACACGAAATTTCCCATCCCAAAAGCATTTGTTTCAATCATCAAATCATCAAAAATTACTTTGATATATACTTAGTTATCCATATAGTTGAGAAATTCCTTTTTATAGATGTATAGCTCATATTTAATATATGTTCAACAAGTTGTTGTCTAAACAAAATTCTTTAGTAAAAACAATGTTAGTTAGAAGTTTGAGAAAAATCATAATTTACAAGAAATCCTTTTGTAGACTCTTTAAAAATGAAGCTTTGGATTCTTTTTGTTTTCAAAGAGTATTTTATGTTTATCTTACTATTTTCTTTGATGACTTTTCTTCAAAAATGAATTTCTCTATTTTTCCTTTTGAAGCTTCTAACACTAGTGTCACTTTTTCCTATTAGTTTTCTATGTATTTCCTTTGACTATTATTTTGATCTTTTAAATCTTAGTTTGAAAACTTACATTTCCTTTTTATATTATGTTTTTAAAGAAAACATTTTCATAACAAGGAATCATCTTCCTTATTTTTAGAAAACGACTCTATTACTTGTAAAGTTATGGTTTGAGAAAAAGCCTTTTAAAATAATGATATTTTCAAAATTATAATGAGCTCTTTCTAAAAATTTGAGAAAATAGATTCCTTTTATTAATTTGAAAATTTTAAATTTCTTTTAGAACTCTCCTTTGATGACAAAAATCTCTTTGGTAAAAAGTATAGTTTAAAGTTTGGCGATTTAGACAACAACCTTAATTTTGCATGAATATGAGAATAATAACAAACAAAATTATAACAGAATAATAAGCAAAATAATATAAGTCACGTGTTGAGAGTCTTAGCTTTGAATCAAGGCTCTTAGACTAAGAAATGGACTAGTCCCGAAAAGAAAAGAAAATTGTTTTGACTTGATGAGGACAAGTCTAAGACTAGAAATACCAGTCTTACAATAACATGAAAGTAAATAAATTGCATTGCATGAAAATAAATAAATAACAAGTGAGTTTATATGCTCTAAAAAATATATATAGATACATAAATATATTTAATTAGATATAATAACCTCATTATGAGCAAAGTAAAATAGCAACATAAAAATATAGAAATAGATATTCATGAACAAGAACAATACATGAACATAGGTAGCTTCCATAATAATAAGTTTAGAAAACTCACACCATGGTAATGTAAAGTTACATGGCATGGCAGTAAAAATATGAAAAAAAGTTTTTACCTGAATAGAAGATGGAGTAGTATGTGTGAATGGGTTTTTGTGTATGTAGAAGAAAGTTTGGAAGTATTTTAGGAGAGTTTTGAAGATAGTACTTGGAGAGAGTTTGTGGATAGATGAAGTGTGAAAGAAATGAAAGAGGAGGGGGTATTTATAGAAAAATGAGGAGTGAAATTGTGTGATTAAATTAATTGAAAAAAAAAATATATGAGCGAAAAGAGAGAGGGCGCCGACCATCAAGTGAGAGAGAGTGAGAGATTGTATTTTTTTTTTTGTATTTTTGTTAATTAAGTGTAATAATATATAAGATATATATGATATAAAGTTATGGAAAAGGTAAAAAGTAAGGAAAATAGGTACGTAGGGTATAAGAGTAGGTGGTAGAAAAAGTAGAGATAGATGAATAATAGTATAATGTAAAGCAGATGTGACTAATAAAATACATATAGTAAGAAATATGCTTATAAGTACAATATATGATATTTTTAGTTACCAAAAAATTATAAAACTGATATTTTTGAAAACCTTATATTTTTACGAGTCCAAAGGTATATCCGAAATATTTTTACTATTCCGAGCCCTGGGACACGTTTTTCAAAAATTCTATTCGTTCTAGTTCAAAACGAATTGCGGTTTGGCTAATTTAATCCTTTTAAACTTTTTTATGTTATTACGAATTATGCTACATACCAATCTCTTACTTATTCTCTTAAGGTTATGAATAAGGTATTACCGGACTTAAACTGTTACGTCTAACTAGAGTTTTGTTGACTTTAGGGTTTCTAGTTGACCTCCTAGTTAGGTTCGAGCTTAACCTATCGTAAAATTTTAGGGGTTTACAAATGAAGTTGCTCATAACTATCTAGAGATAGGAGTGGTAAAACTTTGTCATTTGATTTGAAATTCCTTATATGGGTTTTTAATCAAAGAATTCTTGAACTTAATGTAAATCTAGGTTGCTGATAGCTTGAAAAGAGATTTTGGTGGTCTAACCTAGGTTTAAAGGTTCTTTACGCTCGAGAGAGATATTAACATACATTAGTGAATCTGGCGGTACAGGTATGCCCAATAAAGAACTTACTGAGTTTGTTTAAGAAATCACATGATAAGGACTTGGTAAATCAAAACCTAAGTCTATTCTTGCATTACAAACTCATCTTTTGAAATTTGCCTTGAGAATATGAACATGAGTAAGATTAACGTTAGCTTAGTTTGTAAATATTTGTTTACTATACTTTGCTAAATTTTTGTTGGCTAGATAAAATATTAGAAGTGAGTAAGATAGATGCTAACGATCCCTAAGCAATACGACTTAATATT
Source organism: Combretum micranthum (assembly GCA_024138025.1). Lineage (NCBI taxonomy): Eukaryota > Viridiplantae > Streptophyta > Magnoliopsida > Myrtales > Combretaceae > Combretum > Combretum micranthum. The sequence continues at coordinate 232,320 of JAMXBD010001701.1, read as the reverse complement.
TTTTTATGCTACTTTAGTAGGTGTGCTCACTTAAATTGGTGGTTGTGACCAAAGTTAAATAGAACATATGTTCATGGTTTGGTTTGGTTTGGTTTGGCTAAGTTCAGGGGTCAAACGAAACTGAACTACATTTGAAATGGTTTGGTTCAAATCCTTAATGAATAGAATCGCTTTTAATGATTTGAGGTTTTGAACTGACCCATTGCAAATGTAGTTCAATTTGGTTTGGTTTGGTTCGAACCATTTTTAAAAGCATTTAGTTCTAATAAATAATATTAATAGTTATTTGAGTTCCTAAAGAAAACAATATATATATATATATATATATATAGATTGAGGAATGTTGTGCAAGAATTAAAGTTACTTATTATTATATCAGGTAATGTATTTAATAATTTTTTATATACATATGATCTTGTCCTATAAATAATTTTCAATGTAAATTTTAAATAATATATATTTCAATAAATCTATAACACTAATTAAAGAAAATCATTCTCTTGCATTAATTCATTATTTATTTATAATATTCTTCCCTTGTAACGCATTTAAATTTCAGTTGTACCATTAAAATGATTGTACATGTTTTAAACTCAATTATATTATTTTATTTTAATTTGATGCATGTCTACTAGTTCTAGGAAGGATTTAAAATTAATAAAATAGGAAAACATACTAGAAAAGTTTTGAGATGAGTAAAAAATTTCCTGTTTAATATTATTAGATATATAATACATTTAACAGGGTATTGTGTAAAATTTATAATACAAGATATGCATACAACACTAATATTCATAAATAATATTAATGTGGTTAAAAATGTAATTTACATTTCATAAATTACATCAAAATCGCAATCTCTTTTAATAAATCTACAAATTGAAATATTAATCAATTCCCTTTCAAAGATGCATTTAAACACAAGAATGATATAAGAATTCAAAATTATGATTCCATTTCAAGTCTATTTTAACATGCTACATACATACGTGATATTAAAGCGAAATGTCACATTATGGCCATAATATCTAATGTTTAAGAGTTATAAATAAATAAAATGGATTTTTTTTTTAATTTCTTGTAATGTAAAGCAATTTAGTTTGGTTCAACCCCTCAAATTGAACTGTAACTGTTTAGACTCTTCCAAACCACAAAGCAAATTGAAATATAAAAAGAACCGCATTTTGCTGTTTGATTTGGTTTGATTCAGTTTGGTTTGGTTCAATGAAAAAGCCTAATTAGCATTATATTTTTTTTATCAGAGAAAATCATTTCATTAAATTTAAAACCTCCATTCGCACAGATCTGACATCACCATGCATGGCATTTAGACCCTAACTATGCTACTATTCGCACTTCTTTAGCTAGTGTCTTAACTCTAGCTGCAAATCATGATAAGTGGACTTATAATCATGCTATTGTATGGACTACTTCAATAGATTCCTAACTCTAACTGTAAAATAGCACTATCTTGCTAAAAGCAAACAAGCACAAATGCATACATATTTGTACATTTTCAACACGTTATATATCAAATATTGTTGGTCCCAAATGAGTAACCTGGGGAAGGGGGAGGGGTGGAGGGATTGGTTACAAATTAATTTTAATCTTTTTCAAATGAAATTCTTCATAACCCCAGTTAGTTAAAAAATATTATATGGCTTATGAATTCACTTGCATACATAGTTCAAACTTAACAAATAAATATTAAATGCATGAAAATAAAAGAGTAGGGTAATAAAAGATTGCATAAGTATTTATAGAGGTTTCACCTCATGCATTAGTTCTCTCTTCAAGTCCCAAGCCAAGGACTTAGTATTTCACATCGTTATGTTCCATCATATCTAAGTCTAATACATGTCTAAGGTCTCTATATAAAATAATTACTAATATACCATTTGGATGAAATTAATTACCAATTTTCAGTTGTAAAATCGTGTTTAAGAAACATGATACACCATTTCATACAAAAATCATGTGAAACAATCACGATTTAAGGTTTGACTAAGGTTGCAATATCGCAATTGTTAATCGTAATATAAGTATTTTGCATGGATATCGAAATTAATAATAGTGATATTGCTTCGTACGTCAAATATATATCGCATTTTAAAGACACGATATACTTGCATTTACTGTTCACTTGTATATCCTGTTATAAAAACGCGATTTTGATGTGGTAAATTGATAATTATTTTCATTTTGACCTTATTTAAGGAATTAATTTCAATTAGTGTCCTAAAAAAGAAATTAATTCCATCATATCTAATCAAATTTAAGAGTACAAATAGTGTGTTAATACAATGGACTCAATTCCTCTGCTTAACTTATTTAGCTCACCAAGCTAGTTGTTGATCTATAAAGTTGTTTATCACTTCCTCTTATCGTCAATCTCTCAAAAAATACAAAGAAAATTGAGGAATAAAAGAATATATAGGTGCCTCTCAAATAATTTAGCTCAAAGTTGAAAAGAAAATTTGTACGAGAAAATTGTAAACTCTGGTCCGACCCTTTGAGTAAGTCTATTACGAAATAGAGTAAGAACAATTTTTCTTGATGGAGAAGAATTTCAACTTTTTTCTTATTATAACTTATCTGGGCACGTGATAATCTTTTTATATGAAGCTTTTCTAGCATTCAAATCCTTAAAAAAATAATTTAAAGTTTAAATCTTTTTACTGTTTGAGACGGATAAAATTGAGAGATATACTCCAACAATTATTTGATATTTTTATGATATTCTTCTTCTGTAATTTAAATTCCCTTGTTGGTATGAGCTTTAAATATCATTATTTGAATCTTTACATTCAAATTTTCCATCATCTTGGAGCTTCACTTGAAGTATGGGGTATATCATTGAAAAAACCTTATCCTTTATAAGAAAATTCGTTCAAAATAAATCTCTATAAGTTTCTCTTGATATTTTCTTTTCAATCTGCACTAAATCAGTACAATCTTCATCTTAAAGTATATTTTTATAACTTCCTTCTAATTTAAAATAGAAATCTCCAAAATATATCTCATATCCCTTATTTTTAGGAAAATATTAAATTGATGTTTTATAAGAAGCCCATTAAAGTAACACATATGTCCACAATTGATCTATTTTTCACTTCTTTTCTTTATAAATTATCCAATTGCACATTATAAATAGAAAGGTTTATTGATAAATTAACAATGTGGGACAATGGCCTTATTTTACTTTTTGATTCTCAATACAAGATCTCCGGTCTTCACTTCTCTCTTCCCCTTACTCTCAAAACATAACCTCTTTACTCTCTCTTCTTCTAGTTCTTCATCTCTGTCTCTCTCTCTTCTGTCTCAAAACACACACACACACTGTTTCTCTAGTTCTTATAAATTGTTTCACAAATCCAATTGAACTTAATTCTTTGCTATAAAAAATCTAGTGTAGATCTTTTTGTTCTTACCAATAATTGATAATTTTGTATAGATTTACCTTAAAAATTTTAGATTAAAAGAAAAAGGGATAATGATATAAAATTATTCACATATTTATTGATCTGGATTTGAATTTATTCATAACAAAAAAAATTGATCAAAATGGGATTCATGTGAAATTGATAGCTTCCATAAAAGATTAGAGGGAGAATAGAACAAGGATCTTCTTCTCCATCTTTTTGTATCTCCACTCTGGAGGCTTGCTTCTCTCTCTAAGCTTTTTTCTTTCTCAACCCAACCACTTTGGCTAGTTTTAACCACAAGAAGCCGAGATAAGAACACAACAATAGAACAAACGCTAAAATAACCAAACCTTCATCAAGTTTGACATTCAACTCACCACTATAGAGAGGACTCTTCCTCCATCTTCTTCCCCTTACTTTCTCTCTCTAACTTTCCTCTCTCTTTAGAATGCTGGTCTTTAAACCCACCTACACATAGACCAATGTTCAGCCACCTCACTCGCTTATTGTAACTCATAAAACCCAAACTTGCATTAGTCATCTTCACTAACACAACAATAGTAGAACCTAACCTCTAATGCCTCCACTACCCATTGAGACCGACCATTAGTTCATGACAACCAAAAACACAACAATAACCAACTACGCAATATGACTTATCGACCCTCGTCACTGAAAATTAAGATCCCACATTGTTAAATCATCATTAATTAGTTCTTTATATATTATCTAATTGAATAAGTTGCAATCAAACATAAATTCTAGATAAGAAAGTTCTAGGTAGATGGCCTTTATGCAGGCTTGTTGATTGCTTTCAATTGGGTTGTTGTATTTATTAAGCCAACTCTTCCTTTGTTAATAAAATTAATAATAATGAAAGTGTAGTAAGACATGAAAATATTAAATAATAAGTTTCCATGTTAGATGGAAAATATAAATAAAAAAAACTATGCCAAATAACACGTATCATGTCGTGATTGGTTTGTATGTTCACATAAGTGATATAGTTAACAATATTAACCGAGGTATCAAAAATAGCCTTCAAAAGTTTAATTAGGTAATGAAGCTGTAAACTCCTTAATTTCTAGAGGAAAGTTGGATTAAACCCTAACCCTAGTCAAACCGAAATTTTAAAAGTCAACTATGATCAAGATAATCTAGTAGTTTTAACTCCGACAATCCCGCGCTCGAAACTTGAGAATAATAGAAATAAATTAATGGTGGATTATTGTTTGGAATAATATAAGAAGCTTAAAAAGATTAGATTTGTCAACATTTGATTCGTTTTGAGCCCGAATGGGATCAGTTCTCAAAAAATGTGCCATGATGCTCGGAATTATAAAAATATTTCGATAACACCAAAAGACTCGTAGCTATGCAAGGAATTAAAAAATATTAGTTTCATAATTTTTTAGTAGCTAAAAATATCAAATATGGCATTTATACGCGCATTTTTTTTTCTACTAGTAAATTATTAGTTTGTTTACTATTTATTATCCTATTCTACTATTTATTACTATTCACATATTTCTACTTTTCCTTACAATCTACTTCTTACCACCTATACACCTATTTCTTACATATTTCATTTCCAATAAACTTTATATCTCACATATCACATTTTAGTTACTTTCATTACAAAAATACAAAACAAATCAATTCCTCCACCTTTTTCTCCTCAAGGCCGATGCTAGTGTAAACCTCGGTTTTTCCAGTAATCAAGATGACTCAAGAATCGGAAACCAAAACCCTAAACCGGAATAGCTTAAGATGGGAGTGAGACCTAGGAACCCTGAATTCGGCTTTTCCTCGGTTTCTAATTAAGAAACCTTTTAAAGAAAAATTAATCTTGAATATAGTTCTTGAATATTTTGCAAACCAAGAAAAAATTAGATTTTGAGAAAATTTCAATTCCGGGCCTTTCCGAGACCCGTTATAGAAAAGCGTGCCCCAGAACTTGAATTTCGAAAAAATTACTTGTGAATACTTATTTGAATCGAAATTAAATAAGGATTTCAAAAATATGAATTTCAAAATTTTTCGGTTTATGAAAAATACAGTTATAGCCTTTTTTTATTCGTATTTTTTTACTATTGGTAATTAAGTTGTCTTGATTACTATTCACAAGTACAACCTACTACACTCACAAGCCATACCCTACTCTTACATCCTTACAAACACTCCAATACATTTTCTTTTCCAAGAATTATTTGTCTCTAAATAATTATTACTAATTATGACTTTTAATACAAAAACTATCAAAACAATTAAATAAAAATTCAAACCCTCTCTCCATGCAATGGCTGGCGTGATCCTCCCAATTTAGCTCCATTGTGTAATTTTTTTTATTTGTTTTATCTCGTTTAACCTAATTTCACTTCATATATAAACCACTTTCTCTCTCTCTCTTCATTCTTCTCATTTCAAAAATTTCTAAAGCTGAAAAAGCTCTCTTTCTCTCCCTCCCCCTCCATTTTGCCGTGAGCCCCTTGGCTCATTTCACACACACACACACAACTTTTCTTTTTTTTCATTTGTCTTCTATTTTACCCTTAAGTAAAAGAACTTTACTTCTTTTACCTTTAGATCCTTGTAATGGCAAGGATATTCTTGAATATTTCATTTAAAGATCCCCATGAGCTCTTGCTAGGGACAAGGAAATATTAATACAAGAATACCAAACCATCACAAAATAGATCTTGCATTTAAACAAGCTTTCATGCCATGAGCTTCATGATCATCCATCTAAAAGTTGTTTTGAACAAAAGACCTTTCATAAAAATTTAGTTTTTTATGTTTTCAAAACCTATTTAAGCATTTAAGATGGTAGATTTATCATTTTACCATCCATATTCATGTAGGCATTTAAGATCTCATCTCTATTTTGAGTTTTTGTGCATTAATAGTCATCAAGACCTATCTTGAGTAAATAAGCTTGTTAGTATATAGATCTCTAGGTAGATGAGTTAAGGAAACCAAAAAGGAAAGCTCTTTTCAAGAATGAAATAGGGTAAATTCGGATGACATGGAAAACCTAGCTTAAAAACCCTTTTATCAGCTTCAAACATGTATTTTACAAGAAAAATGAAGCCTATGGGTGATAGATGATGTTTGATGATAATTTTCATGAGTTTAAATGAGTTTTTACCAAGGAAAATATTTAAAACAAGAGATGAAGTCAAATAGAAATTTTGGGTTGAAAGTTCTTGTAGGGAAAATTCGTAATACTCAATAGGTGTTAGAAAACACTAGTTTTCCAACCTCAAAAATGGTATTTTCTTAAATAAATAAAGTCCTTAGGGTATAGATAAAGTAAATACCTAAAGTTCCAAGTATAAAATGCATTTTTCTTAAAGAAATCAACTTAAGAATGAGTTTTGCAAAATTCGAATTTTTGGATCAACCCTATTATAAGACTCACTTATAAGTTTACAAATAAAGATTTAATTAAAGAAATAACCTTAGGATATAGTTAATGTAGGGTCAATTTTTTTTAGAGTAAATAGAATTTTCCTAAGGAAAATCCTTAGAACAAGTAAGAGTGACCAAGTGTATCAAATCTACTAGTTAACAAATGGCATGAAAGGGTTTCCTAAGATAAAGGTTATTTAAATTCTTTAATCTATAAATTTATAAGAACTTAAGCACATAAGAGTTTATATCATGACATTCATGATAGGGAAATTCATTACTATGCTATTTATTTTCATTCTACACTTAGGAACCTCAAAAGCATTCATGAAAATCACATTTTTGGAAATCAACATACTACTGGTTAGAATGATCCTTCATTTCTGAGACTTAAATGTTTTCAAAACTTGATTTAAACAACAGATTTAGAAAGCTCTTTGAAGTAGATAGAAATCGATATAAAATTTGTGAAATTCCGAGTTAAAACGACCAAGTTATGACCATTTTAAATCGGGACTTCGGAAATGACGCGAATTTCGATTTCACTAATTTGTCTTAGAGTTTTAACATTCTTAGATGGTAGAATACTTATTAGGGTATTTCTTTTGTGTTTAGGCGAACCCAAGGACGTCAAGTCTTTACCCTCGGATTATTACTACTAAGAGACCGGCGAACCAATGGCAGAGTGAGTTTTCTCTTCCCAATTCGTTTATTGTATGTGATTGATAATTTAGTGCACTAGAGTGTAGGTCAAGAGAAATGAATATGTAGGATGGGGAATAATGGGAAATTATATGTTGATGATGATATGAGAACTAAAAATAAGAATATCGAAACCGGGTGATAATTTTTGGTTGTGTAGTTGGTTATGATGTATTGTTTGAGAAATTGTTTGATCGCCTGAATAAAATGACTCAATCAACTATTCGGACTAATGCCAAATTCAGACATATGCATATCATAATGGGAAGGAGCATTAGCATTGGTTGGTTAATCGTAATCCATAAACAAGATTAATTAGTTGGTTAATCATGATCCATAAACAAGATTAATTGTGGGTTAATCGTGATCCAGAAACGAAATAATTGTTGGTTACCCATGAACCATAAACGGTATAAAGTTAGTACCACAGTATTCGTTAACGTGCTAACCCGGGATGGAGGGTGCAAGTCCATCCACATATGATTTCCGGCTAATCATATGTATGTTGTTCTCATGTGTTTGGTGCATTCAATAGTTTGTATAATCACTTGTTTGAACTGTTATGACATGAATGTTGTTGTGGAAGTTTCACTCACTAAGTTAGTTAGCTTACGTCCCTACAGTTTCTTCCTTTTGCAGCTATCGAATATATGGCTTAGACAGCGTCACCCGACGCATAGGTACAAGAGCTAGGAGTTTCCCTAGAAGTTGGAATTTCTGTTTAGACTTCCATAGGAAACTTTTAAGACTTTGGATGACTGTATAAGACCACTAAATATTCTTTTGTAGGGGAATGCCCCTTAGTAAATGTAATATTTATTTATGCATCATGAGTTATATCCTACTGCTAATGTATGCCAAGTTAAGCTTTTATCTCCATTCGGACTTGTATTCTATTGTCATAAAGGTATGCCTTACATCTATACAAGGCCTTAAGGACCAAGGTGGTAATTCGAGAGTCTTGTATGGCATGTGGGACTGTTATGTTTAGAGTACCCTATGGGGCGTGACAGCTAGCCCCTCCTTCCTCTCTCCAATTTATTTCTTTTTTCAATTTATTTTATTACATCTAATTTTCACTCTAAAATTCTATAAATACTCCCTCCCTCCTTCATTCTTTTCCCATACTTTCTTACCTTAACAAAACTTTATCAAATTCTTTCCTCAAAATCTCTCTCCAAATTTCTCTTCTAAACTCTCTTTTCTCTCCCCAGAACCACTACCCACATATTACTACAACTACCCTTCTTCTTCTTTAATAAATACATAACCTTAGGTAAAATTTCTAATATTTATCCTTCATGTCATATAACCTAACATGACCATAATGTATGTTTCCTAAACCTATAAGGTTATGGAAGCAACAATATATTCATGTTTTTGTTATTGTTCATGTCTAAACTCCCATTATATTATTGTTATTATTATGTTGTTGTTGTTATATTATTATTGCTCTAATCTAACTTTATATATATTATTATATATATCTATATCTATATTTCTTAGAGCCTAAATTGCTCACTAACTTCTCACTAACATGCTCTTATTATTGTTTTTTTATTATGTTTTTTTCTTTTCCTTTCATTTTGGGACTAATCTATTCTTAGTCCCGGGAAACCTTGATGAGCTAAGCTCTCAATACTGACCACGAAGCCTTGATGAAGCTAAGACTCCCAATACTTGACCTTATATATATATAATATATATATATACGCTTCTTATATCTCTATCTTTCTTACATGAATTGTTCTTATCTTTCCTATAGCTACCTAATCATATTTATATCATGACCATAATGATGTTGTCGCAATAAATATTTCTTCATAATAAAATGAACTCATCTTTATAAATCGAACTAAATACTCCATAAAAATATAATTTTTATCGTTTAACTTAATATTTTAACGCAACCACCTCTTTTATAATACTTAAAGGTTTATCATAGACTTTGAAAATCACTTATTAATAAGCTTCTACAAGACTTAATTTTTAGTATTATTATTCTCTTTTCAAAGTTAAAATGTAAATTTTTTTGCTAAGTTCTAGTGTTCATAATTCTTTGTTATGAAAGCTTTTCTATAAACTTATCTAAAGAATTATGCCACCACTTGATAAATATAGAAATAAAGCAGTTTTTCATATCAAGGTAAATCAACTTACTATGTTAGAAACCAACTTAGAGAAATAAAAATTTGCCAAGAAAGTATAGTTTTAAAATGGTAAAATTTTTTCTAAAGAAGTAGAAGAATATAAAAAAAAGGAAAACATACATTTAACACAACTCCAAATATTAGTAGACAACACCAACAACTTAAGAAAAATTTTGAAACCTTATTTTCAATAACTAGAAATAACATTGGTAGATAACTTAAAGGACTAAATTTTTGAATTAATTTATCTTTGAAGAGTTAGGAAATAAAAATATAAAAGGAAAACACTTATTTAATAATCCAAAAATTTGTAACTTCTTTCAAACCACTAAAAGAAAAAAAAAATTTAAGGTCCAATTTTTCAATCACATTAGATAAGTCGTTTTACGAAAAATAATTGTTGAGACAGTACCAATAGAATCATGCATAAAATATGAGTCTATTTTATATCAAAAGGATTTTTCCAACCATATACATATCTATATATTTGTTTAAGAATTTTTGGGTGAAGAAAAGTTTGGAAAATCATATTTTTAAGGTTGAGAATTTTTAGTTATTTTACCATGATGTTTTGGAATCCAAATGGCTTTTTATGATAAAAATGACCTTGGAAATGGATATATATTTTTTGAGTAGGTAGAAAATGATATATAATATGCGAAATTCTGAGTTAAAATGAGTAAGTTATGACTATTTTAAGTTGGAATTTTCTTATATCCGAATTTTAACGCAAATACTAGAATAGAATTAGAAAGTTCAAGTAGAACTTCTGTGAAATACTTATTCTGTATATTTCTTTCATTTAGGTAACAAAGCTTAAGATGATCCATATTTAGAGGACTATTACTGTCACACCCCAAATGGTATCCTAAACACGACAGTCCACCACACTCGATATCTAAACTCAAGTATGACAACTTTAATCACTCCATGAGTTTAAACATTGGGTACAAGGCTCACATTCAACATATAGGGAACCATACTTTGAATTGAAATAGCTTAAGGAAACATACATAGCGATAAGAATATAAATCATAATAGTTATAACCAGATAAATCTATCACATGAGCTAACGAGCATACCTCCATCACAATATTAAGAGTCTATGGGTCCACAAAAGTCTCTTACATCAATTATCATATATATATATATATATATATATATATATAGATTAAGGAGATTCAACTAGAAGTCTATACCTACATCTAGGTCTTGACTTCTTCAAAAAGCTTCTTAAGGTTCAAAAGTTGTACCTGATGAATGTGGCTTCTCAGAGATAGCCATAAATATTCATACTGCAATAGGAAACTATAGAGGTATAAGCTTATGAGCTTAGTGAGTTTCACTTCAAAAAATTAAATACTCAACAACAATATATATAATATATATATAATATATCAGGCAAGTTATATTAACAACCATATGAAATGCACAAGCACGTGAGCATACAATACATAAGACATTTCAGAAATCTTATGTTGAATGGATTTACGCCCTCCATTCGGGGTTAGGTGTTTTAGGTTCATACGACCATAGATTTCAATTTTTCTTATTTATATTGTGGTTGATACAGGTGCCCACCCACACACATTTTCAATTTTGGCCCCTATGCCAACATTCGAGTTTACCCAGCTATTATGCCTTCTTCCCACAAAGGTATAATACCTATGCAGTGTGACTCGCATATGGTATGCATGACCAATTTGATTATAAGATCATGGTATATTAATTTAACAATTTATGGGTGAACATAGATATTGCAGACAATTCAATTCTATACTAAATCATACAAATATTTACAACAAGCTCATTTTGATATTTTTATCATCAATTCACCCAAGTAGAACTCATATATACACAGTCAAATTTTTATCTTACCCTAATTCTAATGCCACTAACATTACAAGCACAATCACAAGCATATAATTTAAAGATAGTGAACTCACTTTGACATGGCGCAAAAATTCACTTAATTGTAATGGTCCTCAGGAAGGTCTAGTCCGTCTCCCAAGTCTCCTAATCAAAAGAAATAACTCTAATGAGTATTTCTATGAAGTTTGAATGAACTTTTAAATTCTATTCTAACAAGTTCGTCAAAATTCGTCTACGAGGAAATTCCAATTTAAAACGGCCAAAACTTGGTCATTTTAACTCGGAATTTCGCATATTATATATCGATTTCTACCTATTCGACAAGAGATATCTATTTCTAGAGTCATTTCCAACAAGGTTGTTTGGTCCATGAACAGTAGGGTATAGAATACTATACGAATTTCCCATTCCACAATTCAACTCCTAATTTCAAACCAAACATCATACTAAAGCTTTGATTGATACTTAGCTATCATTATATCTTATAAGACTCTATTATATGCATATATAACTCAATATCATACATGATTCATGGGTGTTGGCAATTCTAATTCCTCATGTACTTAGATAATGTCAAATAGGATGTATAGGACGTTATTTTCCTAACTTTGTTTCTACCAAGTGCATCATGTATATATGCAATACCTACAAGTTATTGTCATGAAGGTTATGAGATGAACTATCTATATGTATATTCTTAATGATATAGTAACAAAAAAAACTTTTTGAAAAACTTTTGCTTTACAAAACTTTTAAAATTTACTAGACTTAAGAAAAATAGTTTTTCTTCTTGTAAAATCATACTTACTTTTATCAAAACTCAACCTTGATGACCTATATAGCCAACACCTTCATTATTTCAATAAAAACCTTCATTTTGGGGTTAGAAAATAGATGTTTAAATAGGTGATTTACCTAATTACGAAATTTACAAAATTTTTAAGGACTGAAAACATTGTTTAATCTATTCTTTGAAAACATTCCTTGTTTTAGGATTATACTTTGGTAAACCTCTCTTATCCTTGTCAAAATTAGGTCTCTATTACATGTGTCCCCCAGGACTTCCATTTTTCCAAAAAAATCATCATTTTGGCATTTGGAAATAGATGTCTAAATAGTGGCCATTTTCAAATTCGAATTTTGAAAGTTTCATTTGAGATTGTTTTCTTTATAAAACTCATTTAGTCTTTCAAAAACCATTTCCTAATCAAACCTACTCCTTAGGGCTTCCACTTCTTTAATAAAAATCTTGTTTTGGAGTTGAAAAATAGGTGTTTACACTTCAAGCTTTCCTTATTACGAATTTAAAACTTGTTATTAGGATTGAAACATAACTTTTGTAAACTTTTCCTTGTTTTGAAGATATTCCTTAGTAGAGCTAAGCTTTACTCATCAAGATCATCCATTTATGATGTCACGACCCGAAGGTACTTTAAATGTAGCACCCGAAGGTACTTTAAACGTGGCATCCACCGAACACAATATTAAAGCCTAGGAATGACCGCCTCAGTCACGCGAAGGCTTCCATACTATGTACAAGGAGTCTAACACATAGAGGAAACACATCGAAGTGATACATTTTATATTGATACAGCTTGAGTAACAATGCAAAGGAAATACAATTCACTATACTTCAATTACAATTCATCCAAAGATTTCACTGCATGAACTATTACAAGACAATTCACAAAACCTAGCTAACATCTTCAAGTATCCTTACTTTCTGCCGGAATCTCGAAGTCATACTCGGCTCCAACCATCTCAATCCCCAGGTAGCATTCTCCCATCAACCTGTTTATTCAAACATCTATTAGGGTATAAGCTACACTTGTAAACCCTCGAAGTTTTGTGATCAATTAAAGTTTAAACCTTAATTAGAAGTCAACCGGATCTCTAAAGTCAACAAAATCCTAGTCTATCGTAACCGTTTAGGTCCGGCATCCCTGTTTAAGAAACCTTAATAAAGTAAGAAAGATTTTAGTGAGTAGAATAGTTCGTAATTATCTAGGGAAGCTTAAAAAGATCAGTTTAGTAAAATCGCAACTCGTTTTGAACCCAATTGGACACAATTCTTGAAAAATGTGTCCCGGGGCTCAGAATAGTAAAAATATTCCGAATATACCGTTAGACTCATAAAAATATAAGATTTTCAAAAATATCAATTTCATAATTTTTCGATAGTTAAAAATATCAGATATCGTATTTATACGCGTATTTTCTTACTACCGGTACTTAAATTGTCATGTCTACTTTATATTACACTATTTACTACTATTCTACAGTATTTATCTATCTTTATTTTTTTTTACAACCTACTCTTACAACCCATACCTCTATTTTTTGCAATTTTCATTTCCAATACAACTTCACATCTTTCATATCTTACTTTTTATTTACAAAAATACAAAAAAATAAATTTCTCTCCCTCTCCCCTCTACAATTTGTGTCGGCCCCCTCTCTCTCACCCTCCAATTTGTTTTATTTTCATTTATTTAATTAACACAATTAACCTCCCACATTTTCCTATAAACCCCCTCTTCCTTCCACTTCTTTCACACCTTTCATATACTAAAGTTACTGTCCCAAAATTCTACAAGAATTCTCTCGCAAAGAGTTCTGTCAAGTTTAGTTCTTTTAGGTAATATTTCTTCAATTTTTCTTTAAGTTCATTTACTTAGTATGAGCTTAGTGTGTGTTTTCTAAACCATGATGGTTAAAGAAAGTAACAATAGGTTCATACTTTGTTTTTGTTCATGATCTAATTTCTTTATGTTGCTTGTATACATATAATTATCTAATATATATGTAGCTATCTATACCTTTTAGAGCATATAAGCTCATTTGTTTTGCAATTTATTTACTTTCCTTGCAATTTATTTACTTTCATATTGTTTTTAAGACTAGTCTTTCTAGTCTTAGACTTGTCCTCATCAAGTCAAAACATTTTCTTTTTCTTTTTGAGACTAGTCTTTTCTTAGTCTCGAGATACCATGATAAAGCTAAGGTTCTAATACTTGATTTATTTTTTTACTAACTTATTCTTTTAAGTTATTATGTTTCTTTATGTTTTCATAACTTTATGATTCATATTCATGCATGAACATAATGACTTTTGTCTCAACAAAATAAATCAGAAAAGGTTTTCTTAAAAATTCTTTTCTAGAAATAAAAGTAGGAAGTGATTTTCTTAAACAAACTTTTCTAAGAAATCTAGAGGAGCTCATAAACATACATAGAGAGAACTTTTTGAAATAAACAAAGATTTTACAACAACTTCACTTTTTCATCAAGGGCTAGAAATTCTTTTCATCAAAATAGAATGATCTCAAGAAACCAAGAAATTATTTCTCTAAATATAGAATTGTTATTACTTTCGAAAGTATTGGAAACTAAAATCATTCCTCAGGAATTTAAAGAGATTACGGAAATTAAATTTAGGAAAGGGAAATACTCATTTGAAATAACTTAAGATATTTTCAAAAGAGGAATATTTCAAAAGTACTCACTTTCCAAAAAAACTTAAAAAGCTTTACTTTTTCTTGAGACGACTTCATTAACTTCATACATTTGATATGAGTCAATAAATATATGTATATGCATTTCAAAGTTTTTACAAGCTATTAAAATACCTATCTCTTCAAAATGAGCTTTGGATAAAAGAAGGAAATTAAGTTTATAAAAAATTCGTGGTGAATCTACCTGCCATTTTTCGGAACCCAAACGACTTAGTTTGATGAAAATAAGTTTAAAAAGATAGATCTTTTCGAATAAGTAGAAAACGGCATATTATATGCGAAATTCCGAGTTAAAATGAGCAAGTTATGGCCATTTTATGTTGGAATTTCCTCCTATACGATTTTACCGCAATTTTAAGAAAAGTTTAGAATCTTCAAGAATAGAAATTCTATGAAAAACTCATTTTGGGTCTTTCATCTTGTTTAGTGAAGGAGGAACCAAGATCACTTTCCTAAAAGACTACTTCGATTAGGATCTATCGACATGGAGTGAGTTAATCCTTTACTAAGTTACATTTCCTTGTTTGTGCTTGTAATTAGTAGCATTAGAAATTAAGGAAAAGATAAAAGTATTGTGTGATTTGAATTTATGATTGGTTGAATATAAGTTAAGAATATCGAAAGAGGAATTGATAATTAATTTGTGAATCTTGCATTGATATGATGAATATCGTTTTTGATCGCCTTTAACTTGAACTCACATTATCTGGTTAAACTTATATTGAAAACAATTCATGCATATCATATTCATGAGTCACATTTGTTTCACTACTTTTCTCGTGTGAGGAAACGAGGAAATTGTAGTGGTAGCTGTAGGAGCCAGAAAGTCTACATGGGCTAGTAGGAGCCGGAAAGTCTACAGGGCAAGTAAGAGCCAGCAAATCTGCAATTATTTATGGTCGTATGGGCCAATAACCTCCCAACCCCCGACATGGAGGGCGTAAAATCCATGCTACACATGATTTCCGGTTAATCTTGTATATTTTGTTTGTTCATATGTTTGGTGCATTCTCATATGATTGTTTAAATACTTGTTTGATTTATGGAGATGTATTGTAGATGTGATTATCTCACTAAGCTAGATTTGCTTATATCCCTATAGCTTTTTGTTACAGTATGATTACCTTTGGTTGGCACCAAGGAGCCTCGTATGCCAAGTACGAGCTTAAGCTACTAGGAGTTTTTAGGAGAAGTTATATGTATTTAGTTTTGAACATAGACTTCTAAGAAAATCTTGTAGTAGGCTTATGTATAGTTATGATTACTTTGTTAATAGTTTAGTTGTAACAAAACTTTTAAGATGAGAGAATGCCCCTAGAAGATGAAGGAATTATTGTTTAAATGGAGGTTTCAGTTTATTTATATAAGTTCTTGCTTGCTTTTATTATCTACTTAAATGTAATACCCCTGTGAGTCTCCTACTATCTTGGAAGCACGCCTTGCATGTGATATCAAAGCTCTTGCATGACTAAGGTTGTCATTCATTAGCTTTAATATTATATGCAACGGACTGCCACGTTTAGGGTACCCTTCGAGGCGTGACAACGTTAGCTTTGTGATAGTTCCCTTAATTTCGTACCATATCAAGCAAGTTATAAATCATCTATATGCTATGCATAAACAAACACATGAGTAAACAATTATGTATGGGTATCTGGAACTCGTACACAGAATGGATTTACGCCCTTCGTATCTAGGGTTAGGGATTGTCACGCCCCGGGGTACCCTAAACGTGGCAATCCGCCGTACACAATACTAAAGCCCAGGAATGACTACCTTAGTCACGCAAAGGCTTTCATATCATGTACAAGGCGTACATCACAACCAAGGGAACGCATCGGAGTAGCACAATTTATATTGATAATAAGTAAGTAACAAGGCGAAGAGAATACTTATCATAAAACATACACATATTATATTTCAATTCTTAGGGGCATATCCTTCTATTATCTTCGAAAATATACATCACTAATCATATAGGTCATTACATATAAAGAACCTTACAATATTACTTCATCTTATGATTCCATTTTCTCCATAGAAGCTTAATCATCCTTCCATGACTTCCTTAATGTCATGATCCTCAATTTGAGCCACGGGTATACCTGTTTCAACAAAATTTATAGGGGTATAAGCTACAACTAGCTTAGTGAGATATTCCTTTTCATTCGCACCATATTTTCAAACAAGTTTATTTATATTATCACACATATACCATGTATACAATGCAACAATCACATGATTACGCAAATATATATAGTTATCCGGAAACTATATATACCTTAAGGATTTACCCTTCCGTATCAAGGTTAGGGAATCAGGGTTGAAGGTCCTCGATCTTCTACTGCTAGTCCCCAGGTCCTTACCCACAGCGTTCGGTTGGCTCGGCTCCAAACCTAGAGTCGCTTTCCCCGAGTGATTTGGATTCTCCAGGAAGGAACATGGCCCGTGGCACCGCACGATCATGGCTAATCCAACTCTACGCGTAGGAGTAGCAGCCTTCAGAAAAAGATGTGACTCGATGGATGCTATGCGTGAGTGTTTTAGTTTTCTTAAGCCAAACCTTATTAAGGTTTATTAGGGGTAATCAATCAATTTAGCAAACAATAAACAGTCATACCAGTAAGTAGCAAAATTATTTAAACAAGCAGTTCAAAGTTGCGATAATTTTAATTCTCATTTCATACATAATCATAGAATCACATATACATAATCCCAAATTCCCCAAATATATAATATATTTTTATCTTTTCTTAGTATACTAATGCCACTATTTTGCAAGCACAAGCAAGGTAACGAAATTAGGAGGAATAACTCACTCGTCCATTTTGCGATCTTCTTAGTCGTAGTAATCCTCGGGTAGGGTAATCTTGTATCTTTCGTCACCTAGACAAAAGAAATACCCGGGATAAGTCTTTCATGAAATTTCTATTCTTGGAGATTCTAAACTTTACTTAAAATCGCGGTAAAATCGTATAAGAGGAAATTTCAACTTAAAATGGCCATAACTTGCTCATTTTAACTCGGAATTTCGCATATAATATACCGTTTTCTACCTATTCGAAAAGATCTATCCATTTCTAAGGTTATTTTTATCATATAAGGTCATTTGGGTTCCGAAAACATTGGTACAGATTTAAAACGAATTCTTCTAAACTTTTACAAATCCGTTTTCTAACTCAACTTTATTTTAAGGAAAAATCCTTTTGTAACAATATATATATATATATATATATAATTATGAACATATATTTGATAAATACTTTGGATATATAGATAAGCTCACTTTATATGCAAAATTTCTAATGGTAGTGTCTCAACAATTTATTTCATAAAACAATTCTTTTTTTAAAGTGTTAAAACTTATCTTGATAAATTCCTTTTTAAGTATTTGGAAGAAACTTTATATTTTCATTATAAATCAATATATTCTTATTTTATTTCCTTCATTCCTTTTCCAAAACAAGTAAATTTTCCTTTAACCTTGGTCTTTCATAAATTTCACTTTTAGTGATAAAAGATCAATTTTATCAAAAAGTATATTTAGGTTATTGAAAACCTTTTTATAATTTTGTTTTTAAGATGGTTTTAGAAAATGAGTCTTGTCTTCTTATATTTATTATTTTAAAATATAAGTTTTTGTTTTCTAAACTTGTTATTTTATTTCCTTTGAAAAGAATTCTTTTTATTGCTAAAAATCATTTGTTTCTAATCTTATCTTACTTATATTATTTGAAAACAAGTTTCTTCTTTAGGAACTTGAAAATCATTATTTTCCTAAGTGGGTACATAACTTTATGAGTTGATTTTATCTTAACTTTGAAATCTAGTTGTTTCTTGGTTTTAGTCATGGAGTTCAAAAGAGTTTAATCTTTAAGCTTTTTGTAAGGACTTTGAAAACTAACCGATTAATTTACTAGAACTTAGGTTCCCATAATGTAAAATGAAAAATATTTATTTCTTACGTTTTCTTGGTAAAATTATCTTTGATACTTAAGAAAACTTTGAGAAAACTTGTATTAATCTATTTCTATGTTGTTTGATAATAACTTCATTATTTTGTGACAAGTCACATAATAGGAAATTTGGTTTTTAAGTTCTTTTAATAGAATAAAATTCTATTTTTGAATTAGTTGAGACATTAACATTATGTAGATGCAAATATCATGAGCATATAAAATAATAAGAACATAAGAAAATACTAGAAACAAATAATAAGCAAGAAAATAAAATATCAAGTATTGAAAACCTTAGCTTCATCAAGGAATCCCGATCAAGTATTGGAGCCTTAGCTTCATCAAGACATCCCGGGACTAAGAATGGACTAGTCCCGAAAGATTAAAGAAAATAAATAAGAGATTGTTTTGACTTGATATGGACATGTTATTATTTGCTTCTAATCTAACATGAAATAAATAAATTGCATAACTTGAAAGTAAATAAATAACAAATGAGCTTATATGCTCTAAATAAATATATATACATAATATACATAATATAAGTTAGATTAGAAGCAAATAATAACAATAATAATGGCAACACATTAAAATAGAAAGCTTATGTACAAGAACAAAATATGAACATGTTGTTGTTTTTACTACTCGTATGAGTTTCAAAATAACACCATAGTCATGCTAAGTTACATGACATGGATAAATAAATGGTTGAAAGAAATTTTTACCTAAGGTATTTTTGTGGTATAAAGATGGTAGTGAATGTATGGTTATGTAGTTATGGAGAAATGGTAGTTGTATTGTATAAAGGGGAATTCTTGTGAGTATTTGGTGAAAGAGAGTTTTGGTAGAGGAAAAGTTTATAGAGAGAGTTTGTGTAGTGAGTTGGAAAGAGTTTTGGTAGTAGAATGAATTGTGTGAAAGAATGAAAGAGGAAGGGCATATTTATAGAATTTTTGGAGTGAATTTTTGATGTAATAAAATAAATTGAAAAAGAAAAATAATTGAGTGAAGAGAGAGGGGGGGGGGGGGGGGGGGGGGGGGGGGGGGGGGGGGGGGTAGCGCCGGCCTTGTGGAAGAGAGAGGGGAAGTGAGGTGATTTTGAGTGAAATTTGTAAGAAAATAATTAATATGTAAGGTATGATTTGATAAAAGGCGTATTGGAAATATAAAAAGTAAGAAAATAGGTATGTAGTAGTAAAAATATGTGTAAGAAAAAGTAGAGATAGTGAAATAGTAATGAATAGTAGAAAAGTACTATGAAATAGTAGACTAGACAATTAAAGTACCGGTATAATAAAAATACGCGTAATAATGCGATATCTGTAATTTTTAGCTACCGAAAAATTCTAAAACTGATATTTTTGGAATCCTTGTATTTTACGAGTCTATTGGTATAAACGGAATATTGTAATATTCTGAGCCTGGGACACGATTTTCGAGAACCGATCCCGTATGAGTCCGAAGGACACTTGAAATTCGCGAATCTGATATTTTTATGTTACCCTATATTATTACGAACTATTTTAAGCTATTGGCTTAATTTCGTTTTCTAGGGTTTGAAAATGCGGGATTGCTGGATCTTAAACACTAGGGTTTCGTTATAGGCTTTGTTGACTTTAGGGTTCCGGTTTGCCTTCTGGTTTCATCAAGATATTCGTAAGATCATAAAATTTTCGAGTTTTGGTCGTTTTATATTTTTAGCTCGATATCTGTGGTTTCTCTTATTTTATTGGAGATTATTTAATAGTTTTTAGTTTTCGGGATCGTTTAACCGAGTCTAAGGTTATGAGTTGACTCAGTTTGACTTTTGGTAATAACTTGAAATTTCTAATTCTGAAATTTACCAAAGGATTTAGGATCTTATCATTTCGTTGTTAAGCGGTATTTGGATATATCATTTTGATTTATGTTTTAGGAATTGGGTAGATGATTTGATTGGCGTACAGACATTGAATAAACTGGTAGTTGGACTTTATATTTTATTTCAAGGGTTCTCGTTTTCTCGAGACTAAGAAATCTCGTTTTTTTATCTTTTTTGGAATTAAGTTTTACCTTGGTTCTATTTTTAGGGTTTCGTTTCCGGTGTTTGACTCAGTTTAGAATTGGGTTTTTATCTTGAGTCGAATTTTCGGGATTTAAATTTTGATACTTGGACTTCTAGGATTATTTTCTAAGAATTATGAAAATTTTTGGGGGTTTACAGGGATGGTATTGAAAGTCTACACGACCTGTTGCTAGTCCCCAAGCTGCCCAGGCTCATAGCACTCGACTGGGCTAGGCTCATACATGGGATGCATCCCCGGTGCGCTTTAGTTCCCTATGAATGAACTCTGATACTAGGTCTCATTCTCCAAACAAGTTCTCAGACCATACCGATCAACCTGCGTAGGAGTAGCATGCTACCAAATGCAACTTAACCGATGCGATGCATGACCAATTTATTTTTGCTTAGGTCAAATTATTCATACATTCTTTAGAGTGACTAACCAATATCATACACATAAACAAAACAATATAAACAATGCAGTTATCCAATCGATTCATGGTTTTGATATGCTTTAGTATTCTTTGGCATACATAGATCAAAGTCTCATTATCTATCCCATCGCATTCATATTAGTTTTTATCTTGTTCCTATAATTCTAATGCAACTAGCTACAAGCACAAACAAGGTATCAAAATAAGAGGAAAACTCACATGTCCATTGGACTTCAGTTTTTTAATCGTAATAGACGGATGGCAATGAATCCTTGAAAGCAAAGTCAACTGAGGAAAGAAATACCCAAATGAGTATTTCAACTCGAAACTAATCCATTCTATCTCATACAAACTATCAAATTTGTAATTCTCGTCCTACACAGGAATTCCAACTTAAAATGGCCATAACTTAGTCATTTTAACTCGGAATTTAGTAAATTATATACCGATTTCTATCTACTTCGAAAAATCTATCTAATTATAATATCATATTTAAGTTTTGAAAACTTTGATGCTTCAAAAGATCTGATCAGTTTAGATCAGTAGCGAAAATAATTTTAGAAAAATAGTTTTGTAAATGCTTGTAATGTTTCTACTATATAGATTAACTATACATGCAATATTGATGATTTCCTATCATGAATGACATGTTATGAGCTTGATATATGCATGATTTTGACAATATTTACTAAAAGGAGATTTTAGAAACTTTTTATTTGTAAGACTCCATGAATATTTACATTTAAGAAAACTAGCTTCCTAACTTTGATAATTTCCATTTGTTTTGGATTTATCTCTTAAGAAAATCTAGTTATCCTTGTTAAAATTGAATCTTCATTATATCTACTACTTATGACCTTCATTTCTACATGAAAATTCCCATTTTATGCTTTATCAACATGTTTTTAACTATGGTTTATCCCAAAATCCGAATTTTGTAAAAATTGTTTTTGTGTTGATTCCTTTAAGTAAACTCATTTGATACTTAGAAACTTAAGGCTTAACCATACCTAGCCACTGGGGACTTCATTTCTTTAATAAAACTTCTATTTTGAGTTTGAAAAATAGGGGTTTTCATACCATTACTCCATTATTATGAATTTCTTAAAATGACAAGCAACTCAAATTTTCCTATTTTATTCTGCTCCTTGTTCTACATATTTTTCTTAGCAAATCCCATCTCAACTTATAAAAATCATTACTTGATGATATCTATGACCTATACTCTTCATTTTTCATATAAAACACAAGTTTTAGAGTTGATAAAAGGGTTTTTAAGGCATGATCTTGAAACCATCCGAATTTCATAAGGTTAGGATAAAAATCAAATTTTATACTTTGTAATCTCTTCCTATTTTGAGAATCTCTATTAGTAGATCTACAATTTACTTATAACAAATATCTCCTATTGATACCTATTCCATAAGCCTTTCATTTTTTTAAACAAATCCTTCATTTTGGTGTTGAAAAATGGGTTTCCAAAATTGGTCTTGGTTGAGATCCGAATTTACAAAATTTGTTTTGGACATATCTTTTGATAAAGTCTATCTAAACTTATGAAAATTCATCCCTTACATATCCTATCTTAAGAGCCTTCCATATCTTGAATAAAAACTTCATTTTTGAGTTGGAAAACATGTTTTTAAGTTATGCCTTTGTCTAGATCCGAAAATAGAATTTTGTTTTGAAAAATAATCTTTGATATATATACATTAAGCCTTCATTGTTTCAAGTAAAACTTCCAATTTTTTATAAAAATCATCATTTTGGCTTTTGGAAATAGGTGTTTAAATAATGGTTATTTTCAAATCCAAATTTTGAAAAATTCTCTTGAGTTTGTTTTCTTTGTAAAACTCATTTAGTCTTTCAAAAACCATTTCCTAATCAAACCTACCCCTTAAGGCTTCCATTTCTTTAATAAAAATCTTGTTTTGAAGTTGAAAAATGGGTGTTTACATTTCAAGCTTGTTTTATTACGAATTTAAAACTTATTTTTGAGATTGAAATATAACTTTCGTAAACTTGCCTTTGTTTTGAAAATATTCCTTAGTAGATCTAAACTTTACTCATCAAGATCACTCATTTATGATATATATTCCCTAAGCCCTTCATTTTAAATGAAAAATACACATTTAAAGTTAAAAAATAGCTTTTCTAAATATGCTTCCTTTTTTATTCGAATTTTCAAAAATAATTTTTGTTGAAACTAAAATAGATCTTGAGCTTTCTAATACTTTTCTACTATCATCAAGCTATTACAAGTTATTTAAGAATATAAAACAAAAGTCTAATGCATTTATGAACCCAAAACAACTAGATCTAGTCTACTATACTAGTTATAAATGCATGAACACTATGATGGTTATGTGAATATGGATAGATGATGAACATATGCACAAATCATTAATAACAAAAATATAACTTGAAAATAAAATAAGATAATAGCAAAATAACTCAAATACAAAATCTATAACATTGTGATGGCAAGGATCTCATGTTCAAGTGTTTCCACATCCTAGCATGAAGCTCATGGGGATTTTTATGTGGAATCACACATGAATGAACTTGTCATTACATGTTTTTAAGATAATAAGGTATAGATCTATTACCTATTGGTTGTGTGGAGTAAGAAACTTGAAAGAAAAACAAAGTGTGTATGTTTATAGAGGGAGGGGGAGCTCACGGTTTCATGAGGAGAGGGAGAGAGAGTTTTGCAAAAATTCTTCTAAAGTGAAAAGGAAGAAAGAGAGAAAATGAAATGAAGTGGGTATAAGGAGGTATATATAGACAAATGGATTAGGGTTTGCTTTGATTAAACAAAATAAAATAAAACAAAGTGGAGAGAGGAAAGAGGGAGGGAGTTGCCGCCGGCCCTTTGGAGTGAGAGAGAGAAAAGTGTTGTGTTGTGTAAGATTCAAAATTAATTAAGTAATTTAAGTAATAAAAGTTATATTGGAAAAGTAAATTGTAAGAAAAAATGATGTAATTGTAAGAGTAGGATGTAAAGATGTAAGAAATAGGTTATGGGTAGTTATACTTGTGAATAGTGTAGAAGAATTCAAAAAGTAGATTAGACATTTAAAGTACTGGTAGTAATGAAAATACGATAAAAAGGTTATATCTATAACTTTTATAAACCGAAAAATTATATAACCGATATATTTGGAAATCTTATGAAATTACTAGTCTAACGGTACTAATATCATATATTTAATATTTCGAGCCCTGGGACATGCTTTTCGAAGTCTGTACCCGATTGGGTTCGAAATAGATCGAAAATTCGCTAATCTTATCTTTTAAAGCATTCTAGTATTATTACGAACCAAACTATACCCTTTACTCATATTTCGACTCCTTGGTTTAGGAATACGGGATTGCTAGATCTAAACTACTATATACTACTTAGGGTTCCTGGGTGACTTTCTGGTGTAGATATTTGCCAATTTGGAAATTGAGGGTTTATGTTTATACAACACATTTAGTTTGAGAAATTTATTTTAAATTTTATTTTTGTAAATATTTAATATCTCTTAACGTTTTTGGAATTCTTGAATTGAGTTTTATTTCCGTAGGTTTATCGTTATTTACTTTTTAATAAGTTTTTTTTTTTGTTCTATATTACCCATTTTATAAGTCAGAGTTAAGTATATAATTTGTCATACATAGTGGTTTTGGATTTAAAGACTGTTGAGTTCTTATTTTATTTTTAAGGATTCTCATTTTCTTAAGATTAAGGAATTTCTAGATTTGTTTGTGATTTAGGACTAGTCAAAGTTCGGTTTTAATTTGGAGTCATTTTTAGAGTTTATTTCGATGTTTATTTTAGAATTATTTACTAAAATTTTATGGGGCTTACATATAATATCTATTCCCTAAGCCCTTTATTTTCAATGTAAAATATACATTTTTGAGTTGAAAAATAGCTTTTCTAAACATGTTCCTTTTTTATCCGGACTTTCAAAAATCATTTTTGTTGAAACTAAAGTAAATCTTGAGCTTTCTATCTTTTTCCTACTATCATCATACTACTACAAGTTATTTATGAACATAAAACAAAAGCCTAATGTATTTATAAACTTAAAACAACTAGATCTAGTTTACTATACTAGTCATGAATGCATGAACACTACGATGATTATGTAGATATGATTAGATGATGAATATATGCACAAAACATTAATAATAACAACATAACTTAATAATAAAACAAAGTAATAGCAAAATAACTTAAATAACAAGATCTATAACATTGTGATGGCAAGGATCTCATATTTAAGTGTTTCTACATCCCTAGCTTAAAGCTCATGGGGATTTTTGAGTGGAATCACACATGAATGGTTTGCCATTACATGTTTTTAAGATAATGAAGTGTAGATCTATTACTTATTTAGTGTTTGGATCAAGAAAACTTGACAAATCAGAAGTGTGTGTGGGTAGAGAGAGGGGTGCTCACGGTTTCTAGAGAGGAAAGGGAGAGAGTTTTGAAAAATTTTTCCAAAGAGAAAATGAAGAAAGAAGAAAAATGAAATGATGAAGGCAGAAAGGGGTATTTATAGAAAAGAGAATTTAGGGTTTGTGATTAAACAATTGAAGAAAAATTAACAAATAAGCAAGGGGAGGGGGTGCCGTTTGCGTGAGGAGAGGAGAGAGAGATGTGTGTTGTGTAAGATTCAAAATTAAATAAGTAATTTAAGTAGTAAAAGTTGTATTGAAAAAGTAAATTATAAGGAAAATGATGAAATTGTAGGAATATATGTAAGGATGTAAGAAATAGGTTATGGGTAGTTGCACTTGATGAATAGTGTGGAAGAAATCAAAAATAGACTAGACATTTAAAGTATCGGTAGTAATGAAAATACGATAAAAAAGTTATAACTGTAACTTTTATAACCCAAAAAATTATATAACTGATATATTTGGAAAATCTTATGAAATTTCAAGTCTAACGGTATTAATATCACATATTTAATATCTCGAGCCTCGGGACACGTTTTTCAAGGTTTATATCCAATCGAGTTTAAAATAGGTCGAAAACTAGCTGATATGTTCTTTTTAAGCGTCTTAATATTATTACGAACCAAACTACACTCTTCACTGGTATTTCGACTTCTTGGTTTAGGAACACGGGATTGTCGAATCTAAATTACTAGGGTTTCCTAGGAAATTAGTTGACTTAAGGTCTCCAGTTAACTTTTCGGTTTAGGGTTTGAACTTGACATTACCCTAAAATTAGAGGCTTACAATTACGAGTAAATAATTTTGGCAAGGATGGTCGAGTAAATTTATCTTCTACTTTTACATACTTGTTTGTGCTTATAGCTAGAGGTACTAGAAGTAGGAAAAAGACAAAAACAAAATATGCATGTTAATATTGGTTGAAAGTATACTAAGCATATCGAGACATGAATTGTTGTGAATTAAATTCTTTTACTATTATAATGAGTATGTGCAAATACTATGATCGCCTTTAAATTAACTTAATCACATATTAAGAGTTTATTAATTGATTCATTTATACTATGTAGTGAGTCACATTTCATTAGCTATTATTACGATGGGACAAGTGTATAGTAGTGGGGTTCACGGGAACCTGCAAGTTTGCAAAGATGGGAAAATAGGAGCCCGAAAGAACTATTTATGGATGGGTGAATAGGAGCTTGAAAGAACTATTTCAGGATGGAGTAATGTAGGAGCCTGGAATAAACTACATCATCGAATTTCAAAGAAGGGTTTTAAAAAGCCAGAAACACCTAGCCCTAAATGGAGGGGTAAATCCATTCAAACATACGGTTTCTGGTAGATCATATGTATTGCTTGCTCACTCGCTTAATGCATTTCATATGCTTGTTTTGTTGATACGAGTACGCTAATTCGAGAATATTCTCACTAAGCAATTGAGCTTAAACCCAATAGAATTTTACTTAAACAGGACCGATATCTCTTTTGCCCCAGGACTCCATATATCCGGGTGGAATTATGATTTGAGAAGCTTTTGGGGGAAATCCTTTTGAAGATCTTAGAATAAATTTCCTTTAAAAACTTTTGGTTCTAGTATTGTTTCTTTTTGTGTAAGACTATGGATATATTACGATCTTTGGAGATTTATTGAGGGAATGCCCTAAGATGATGTAAAGACCATATTTCTATACTTTTGAAGTTAAATATTTATTTAGATTTCTTGTATTCTATATTTGCTTTCTTGAACTACACATCATACCAGTATCTCCTCTTATTGTGATAAACGCCTTACATATGGTGTCGAAGCTTTCGTATGACTTTGGGAAGTCATTCTTGAGCTTTAATACCGTATATGGTGGACTGCCATATCTAGAATATCCTTTGGGGTGTGACAGAAACTGAAAATTTGAAAGTTTAGATACCTAATTAAATTTTTCAGCAAAGTGCAAGTATTAAATTTGACATAAACTATCACGACTCAAAGGGTACCCTATACACGACAGTCCGCTATACTTATATTTAAACTCAAGTATGATAACCTCAGTCATTTCATGAGTTTAAACACCGGTGTAAGGCTTACGTTCACCATGTAGGAGACTTTACTTTGAATCGAAATAGCTCAAGAAGTCATACATAGTGATAAGAATATAAATCATAACAGTTATAACCAAGATTAATCTATTACAAAGATCTAAGGGGCATACCCCCATCAAAATATTAAGAGTCCTTAGGTCCGCAAAAGTCTCTTACAACAACTTATAAATAAGATTAAGGAGATTCAACTAGAAGTCTATGCCTAACATCTAGGTCTCGACTTCTTCAAAAAGCTCCTTAAATTGCAAAAGCTGTACCTGAGGAAAGTGACCTTTCGGAGATAGACATAAATAATCGTACTGCAACAGGAAATTATAGGGGTATAAGCTTACGGTTTAATGAGTTTCACTTCCAAAATTAAATACTTCATCAAACAATAGGGCAAGCAAGTTATATTAACAATCATATGAAATGCACAAGCGCATAAGAATACAATACATAAGACTTTCTAGGAGTCCTGTGTTGAATGGATTTACGCCCTCCATTCGGGGTTAGGTGTTTCAAACCCATGCGACCATAGATTTCAAATTTTCTCATTTATATAGTGGTTAATTCAGGTGTCCACCCACTCACCGTTTATGTAGTTAATTCAAGTGCCTACACCACTTTCATTTTAATTCAGGCCATTCCTGCCAACATTCGAGTTTTTCAGGCCCACTCGTTGCCTAGCTATTATGCTTTCTTCCTATATATAATAACAAATGTAATGTGACTCAACATATGGTATGCATGGTCAATTTAATTATAAGATCATAGCATATTATATAAGCGAATTATAGGCGATCATAGATGTTTCAAACACTCAATACTATACTAAATCATACAAACATTTATAACAACTCCCATTTCAATATTCTTATCATCAATTCAATCAAAGAGGACTCACATGCACATTTTAATTTTATTATCTAGTTTTAATGCCACTATTATTATAAGCACAATTAAGAGCATGTAATTTTAAGATAGTGAACTCATTTTGCTATGGTGCAAAAATCCACTTAATCATAATCCTCGGAAGTTCTAGTCCATCTCCTAAGTCTCCAAATCAAAAGAAATAACTCCAATGAGTATTTCTATGAAGTTTGAATGAACTTGTAAATTCTATTCCAACAAGTTCATCAAGATTCATCTAAGAGGAAATTCCAACTTAAAACGGCCATAACTTAGTTATTTTAACTCGGAATTTCACATATTCTATACAGATTTCCATCAAACAAGCTCATTTGGTCCATAAATAGTAGGGTACAGAATGCTACACGAGATTCCCAACCCATAAATCAATTTCTAATGTCAATCCAAGCATCATTTCAAAGCTTTGATAGATACTTAGCTATCATTATATCTTGGAAGACTCTTTTATATACATAAATAACTCAATATGATGCATGATTCACGAGTGTTGGTCAATCTATTTCTTCATGTACTTAGACAATGCTTTATGGGATGTGTAAGACACTATTTTCGCAGCTTTGTTTCCACAAGTGCATTATGCATACATGCAATACCTACAAGTTATTATCATGAATGTCATGAGATGAGCTATCTACATGTATATCCTCAATGATATATGATATCAAGAATTCTTTTAAAACTTTTGCTTTGCAAACTTTTGAAATTACTAGATTTAAGAATAGTTTTATTCCTTGCAAAATCACACTTGCTTATATCAAAACTCAACCTTAATAACCTATATGCCTAACACCTTCATTATTTTAATAAAATTCTTTATTTTGGAGTTGGAAAATAGATGTTTAAATAGGGGGTTTACCTAGTTACGAATTTTACAAAATTTTAAGGAATAAAAACATTGTTTAATCTATACTTTGAAACCTTTCATTGTTTTAGGATTATATTTTGATAAATTTCATTTATCCTTATCAAAATTAGGTCTTTATTACATGTATTCCCTAAGACTTCTATTTTTCCATTAAAATCCTCATTTTGGCAATTGGAAATAGGTGCTTGAATAAAGGTCATTTCTAAATCTGAATTTTTAAATTTATATTTAAGATTGTTTCTTGTGCAAATCTCATTTAATCTTTTCTAAAATCAATTCCTAATCAAACCTACCCTTTAAGGATTCCATTTCTTTAATAAAAATCTTGTTTTGGGGTTGAAAAATAGGTGTTCATATATCAAGGTTTCCTTATTACGAATTTTAAGTTTGTTGTTAGGATTGAAACATAATGCTAACATAACTTTTGTAAACTTTTCTTGTTTTGAAAATATCCTTTGGTAGATCTAAACTTTACTCATCAAAACCGCTCATTTATGATACCCGTTCTCTAAGCCTTTCATTTTGAATGTAAAATACTTATTTTGAAGTTGAAAAATAACTTTTTTATATTGGGTTCTTTTTTTATCCAAATTTTCAAAAATTATTTCTGTTGAAACTAAAATAGATCTTAAGCTTTCTAACATTTTCCACTATTATCATGTTACTACAAGTCCTTTTTGTACATAAAACAAAAACCTAAGGCATTTGTGTACTCAAAACAACTAGATCTAGTTTATTATGTAAGTCATAAATGCAAATGCATTATGATCATTATGTAGATAAGGTTAAATGATGAATATATGCACTAAACATCATTAATAACAACGTAAATCAATAATAAAGCAAAGTAATAGTAAAATAACTTAAATAACAAGATCTACTGCATTGTCATGGCAAGGATCTCATGTTTAAGTGTCTCTACATCCCTAGCATAAAGTTCATGGGGGTTTTGAGTGGAATCACATATGTATGATCTTGCCATTATATGTTTTTAATGTGGTAAGGTGTAGATCTATTACCTATTAGATGTGTGGAGTAAGAAAACTTGAAGAAAAAAAAAATTGTGAGAGTGTGTGTGTGTGTGTGTGTGTGTGTCATGGCAAGATGAGGAGAGGAGAGAAAAAAAATTTGCAAGAGCTTTATTTTGTTAAAAAGTGAGAAAGTGAAATGAAGTTGGCATAAAGGAGTTTATGGAAAAGTGAATTAGGGTTTGTGTGTTAAATAAATTGAAGAAAATAAAGCAAATTAAGGGAGAGGACAAGGGGAGGGGCACCAGTTCCACTAGAGAGAGGAGAGAGATGTGTGTTATTATTATTTTTTTTTTGTGTAACAAATTCAAATTTAAAAGTAATTTAAGTAATAAAATGTATTGGAAAAGTAAATGTAAGGAAAATGATGTAATATTATAAGAATAGGTTGTAAGGATGCAAGAATAGGGTATGGGTGGTTGTACTTATGAATAGTGTGATTAGAAATAAAAAATTAGATTAGATAATTAAATTATCGGTAGTAATGAAAATACGATAAAAATGCTATAATTGTAATTTTATAACCCGAAAAATTATGTAACAGATATATTTGGAAATCTTATGAAATTACGAGTCCAATGGTACTAATAACATACGTTTAGTATCTTGAGGCCCGGGACACGCTTTTTAAAGTCTGTGTCTGATCGGGTTTGAAATAGGTC
This sequence comes from Combretum micranthum, assembly GCA_024138025.1. NCBI lineage: Eukaryota > Viridiplantae > Streptophyta > Magnoliopsida > Myrtales > Combretaceae > Combretum > Combretum micranthum. The sequence continues at coordinate 200,792 of JAMXBD010001701.1, read as the reverse complement.
GAAAATTCGCTAATATAATATTTTTAAGCATCCTAATATTATTACGAACCAATCTACATTCTCTACTCACATTTCAACTTCTTGGTTTAAGAATACGGGGTTGCCGGATCTAGACTGCTAGGGTTTCATAGAGATTTGTTGACTTAGGGTTTCCGATTAACTTTCCGGTTTAGGGTTTAAGCTTGAAATTACCCTAAAAATTAAGGGTTTACATAAACCCTTTGAATGTATTATCCAAATACATTCAACTTTGGAGTTAGGCCTTCAAATTGATGAAAACTTTGAATATAAAATGAATTTTTAGTATTTTGTTTATAATAGACGTATAGCAGGTCTACCCTCTGAGTCATTTCTTAAGTATTACAGACTTCTTGATAATTCTTTAGATATCCTCTGAATTAACTTCTGAGTGCCTTGACAAATCATTTTAAACTTCTTTTATTTATCTTTATAAATTCATATTGGACTCTTCTTAACAATAACTGCATGCTTAATAACTATATTAGTAATCACTTATACATGCTTTGCTATCATCAAAATCAAAGTAGGAGACTCAACATTATCTCCCTTTTTGATTATGATAAAACATTATATACAAAACATATAAATAACTTAATTACAAAAAACATTATATTTTTTGTTCACATATTCTCTTCCCCTTTTTATTATCATAAAAAATCAAACTTAAATATTTGAAAATTATTTCTTTTAACTTTCTCCCCCTTTTATCTACCTTATTCAATTAGATAATATATGAAGAACTAATTAATGATGGTTTAGCAATGTGGGATCTCAGTTTTCTAAAGCTATTTTTAACACCAATTATTTATCAATAAAGAACATCTAATTGATTTTATTCAATTTGATAAATGCTTACTTCCCCTTTATATTTTTCTTTTAGAAAACAAGCTCCCCTCTAATATGATACCAATTGATTTTTTTAAAGTAAAATATTATATTCCAATTATTTTCAAAACAGGAGCGCAAATAAGAAAGAATGGGAAATCAGAATCAAGTGAGTTTGAATGATGATATAGATTTCTTTAACTCTTTTCTTCTTGTTCACGAAATTCAAATTCTCTTCTCTTCTAACTGAGGCATTAGGTCATCTTTATTTGTACTTTGCGTTAGGTACCTAAAATCACTAACAAATAGGTTATACTTTTTACAAACCAAAACAAGTTTAGTTCTGTTGAAAAGCAAGCTCATTTAATTTTTATCTTTTACTTGTTGAGCATTGAGATTGTTCCTTTTGTCAAAAAAATATTTTTGAATATGACCAAGTTTATTGCTAAAGAAACATGCATAAGAAGATGCATAATACCTTTGATTTACCTTAGATTGTTGATTTCGCCTTAAATACCTCTTATTATATCCATACTTGTAATCTTTGTAATATCCTCTGCATGGATACTTGTTACACCTTGATCGGTACTCTAAACGTGGCAGTTCACCATACATAATATTGGAGCCTCGGAATGACCATTTTAGTCATGCAAAGGCTTTCATATTATGCACAATGTGTATTTCATAACATAGGTAACGCATTGGAGCGCCACAATTTATAATGGTAGCAATTATATAGCAATGTAAGAAAACTATATATCATTAAACTTAACAAAGTAGATAACATTTCTTAAGGGTATACCCCTACTAATGTTCTCAAACGGTTCAGGCATTACAATAATTCATAATAGTCCTCAAATTAATAACATATCAAATATCTAACATAAAGAATTTCTAGAAGAAACTTCATACTATGCTCTCAAATCTTTCATTAAAGCTCCAAAGTCCACTAGTGATTTCCTTAATGTCTTTTCGTTTAAGTAAGGCACCAAGTATTCCTATTTCAATAAAGATCCATGGGGGTGTAAGCTTATAGCATGCTTAGTGAGATACTTTCCATCATTCGCACTAATAACCATTACAAACAAGTATATGAGTTAAAGCATATGCTATGCTCATGCAACAACCACATGAAACACACAAATATGTGTTGTCATCCATAAACCACACATAGAACAGATTTACCCCTTCGTGATAAAGGCTAAGGAATTCAAATTGAGGTTTTCTACATCTTCTACTACTAGTCCCCGAGCACCCACTCATGGCAATCAGTAGGCACGAATCCTCCCTAAGGATACATTCCCTAAGCGTCTGTAATTTCCTCAAGAAGGAGCATATCTAAGCTCGTGATAAGAATTCACAAGCCTTTCCCCCGCAAAAGAATATTAAAGGTCCATTACAGTCATCCAGAGTCTTTTGGTTTCCTGTGGAAGTCTAAACAAAACTGAATACAACTTCTATAGGAAACTCCTAGCTCCTGTACCTGAGCTGTAGCCTGCCTTTGCCTAAGCCAAATAAACTCGTGCTGCAACAAATAAAAACTATAGAGGCGTAAGCTACACTAGCTTAGTGAGTGAAAACTTCCATATCGCAATTAAAACATAACAATCAAGCAAGTGATTAATCAATCAAATGGTATGCATCAAACACGTGAATTCAACAAACATATGACTAGCCGGAAGTCATATGTGGATGGACTTGCGCCCTCCATCCCAGGTTAGCAGATTAACGAATCCTGCGGTACGATGCCGTTTAGGCTCACGGTCAACCAACTCATATATTCGTTTTATGGATCACGATTAAACAACTTATATTCATTTTATGGATCACAAAAAACCAACAAATGCTAATGCTCCATCCCCATCGTGTTATGAATGAGTTCAATTTTATCTTCAATATCGAATAATCAATTATACCAGTTCTTTTAGGTGATCAAGCAATATCCGCAGACAATCAGTCCTAACTCATCTATACAAGCAATGATTTATCACCCGGCTTCGATATTCTTTAAGTTCAACTTCACATAACAATAGTAGACATTATAATCCCCATTCAACCCCATCATGCATATTCATTTTATCTTGGCTAAGTAACTAGTGCAGCTATCAATACAATCACAAGCAATAATTGAAATTGGAAGTGACACTCACTCGGCCATGGTACGCCGGTCTTTTAGTAGTAATAATCGGGTGGTAGGGATTCGTTGGTCTCAGGATCACCTACCAAAGATTAATACCCTAATGAGTACTTCATCACTTAACTAATCCAAACTATGTATCAAAACTAAACAAAATCGTGATTTTCACTATTTGCGGAAATTTCAACTTAAAACGGCCATAACTTGGTGATTTTAACTCGGAATTTCATAAATTTTATATCGATTTCTATCTACTTCAAAAGATCTATCTATTTCTAATATTATTTCCAAGTTTTGAAAATATTTAGGTCACAGAACAGAAGGATCAGATCTGATCAGTAACCTTTTCCATTTCCGAAAAATTGTTTTGCACTTGTTTAAAATGTATCTAGTTGATGATTCAAGTATATATAAAATATGAATGAGTTCCTAACATGAATGACATGTGATGAGTCCAATGTATGCATGATATTGATGATTTTTGGTAAAGGAAACTTTGAGAACTCCTAAATCTTACAAGACCTAACAATAACTACTCCTTGAAATTCCAATTTTCTAACTTTGACCTCTCACTAGTGTTTTGGATTCCATTATTAGAAATTCCTAGTTATCTTAATTAAAAATGAGTCTTCATCATCTACACTATCTAAGACCTTCATTTCTATATAAAATTTTACATTTTTCACTTTGCAATTATGTTTTTAAGTAGGCTTTCCTCAAAAATCCGAATTTTAGAAACTCCACTTTTTGAATGATTTCTTTAAGAAAACTTGTGTGATGCATCAAATTTTGAGGCTTTACTATATCTACTACCTAAGGACTTCATTCAACACATAAAACATTCATTTTGAGCTTAAATAATAGGTCTTTACATAGGCATCATACAAAATTACGAATTCTACAAGTTGAACACTAACTCAAAATTTTCCATCTTGATTCCACTTTTTTGTTTTACACATTACTCTCATCCAAACCCATTTCAACTTATAAAAATCATTACTTAATGACACCTATTACTTATACCCTCCATTTTTCATATAAAATATGAGTTTCAAAGTTGTTACAAGGGTTTTTAAAATAGATGTTGGAAGTCATACGAATTTCCTTTTGGACATTTCTAACAAAAACCTTTTCTTTTCAAGTTCTTTGTCTTATCTTCATAAAGATCTACCAACAATCACATTTATATATGCAAGACTAAATCTTTATGAGCATTAGTACATGAAAACACAAAATATCTATATGAACATGAATGTCAAGTATAATATGAGTGTCTAAGTACTAGATCTACTACTTATAGTGCATGAAAATGAGTTTAAAGGCATGAGCATATATTTTTCATGCAAGATCTCTACTTTTATATGCATGAACATGATGATACTTCAACAAAAACTCATAAAACACAAGATATACTCTTGTGATGGCTTGATATTCATGTATTAGTATTTTCTTATCCCTAACATTTGCTCATGGGGATTTAAAGTGAAAACACCCATGAATAATCTTGCCATTACAAGATTAAGTAGTGAATAAGCTTAAAAAATATCACCTAAGGGAAGATTTGATGAAGAAATGGAGAAGAAATGAACTTGAAGTGAGTGTGTGTGTTGGGGGGGGGGGGGGGGGGGGGGGTGGGGGGGGGGGGGGGGGGGGTGTGTAGCTCACGGCAAAGGAGGAAGAAAAGAGAGGGTTTTGAAAGAGTAGAAATGAAGAGAGAGAATGTAAATGAGTTTATATATTAAGTATATTAGGGTTTGTTTGTAGTAAATAAAGAGGAAAAATAGAACAAATAGAGAGGAGGGGGGGGTTCATGCGCCGACCACTAGGTGAGGAAGAGAGAGAGTGAATTGATTTTATTTGAAATTGAAATTTGTGTAATAAAATGTATTAGATGTAATAATTTAATAAGAAACAAAAATATCTTGGAAAAGAAAATATAATGAGTAGTTGTAAGGATGTAAGACTAGGGCATGGGTAGTGTGTAATGTAGGTTGTATTTGTGAATAGTGGTAAATAGCTGACAATACATCTACTTTACCGGTAGTAAAGAAAATACGGGAAAAATGCAATAACTGTAATTTTTTATAGCCCGAAAAATTATAAAACTTATATTTTTGAAATCCTTATAAAATTTCGGTTCTAAAGAATATTCCAAAATATTTTTCTAAGTTTCTAGTCCCTGGGCTCACTTTTCTATAAAGGGGCTCGGGAAGGCTCGGAATAGAAATTTTTCTGAAATTAAAACTTTCTATGGTTTGAAATATACTTTAAAATAATAATTCACATTAAATTATTTTATAAAGTTTCTTTTGATATGAAACCGAAGGAAAGCCGAATCTATAGTTTCTAAGTTTCTCTCACAAGGCTTGAACTAATCCGGTTTAGGGTTTTGCTTTTCGGTTTCCAAAGTTTGCTTGACTACTAGGAAAACTAGGGTTTACAATGTCATTTCGGTCTCGGAATCGGTGATTTTAGATTGCGCCTAGACTTCCTCTTAGCTTTATTTTGACATTTTCTCTTGGTTTTGTGATCGGTTTAGCTTAAACCCTAATTGGAAAGTCAACCGGAAACCTTAAAGTTAACAAAACCCTAGTTAGACATTATGGTAAAGTCGGGCAATCCTGTATAAGCAACCTTGAGAAAGTAAGTAAGAGACTAGTATGTAGAATAGTTCGTAATTACATAAGGAAGCTTAAAAAGATCAGATTAGTAAAACTGCAAATAGTTTTAAACCCGAACGGATATAGTTCTTGAAAAACGTGTCCTGGGGCTCGGAATGATAAAAATATTCCTAATATACCATTAGACTCGTAAAAATATAAGGTTTTCAAAAATATCAGCCCTATAATTTTTTGGTTAGTAAAAATATCAGATATCACAATTATACGTGTATTTTCTTACTATCGGTACTTTATTAGTCATATCTACTTTATATTACACTATTCATTATTATTCTACACTATTCTTTTATCTCTATTTTTTCTAACACCTATTCTTACACCTATACATCTATTACCTTTACTTTTTACCTTTCCTATAATTTTATTTCACATCTACCTTACTTATTACTTCATTTAATTAACAAAAATATAAAATAAAAACACTCTCTCCCCTCTCACTATTCATGGCTGAGTGCCTCCCCACCCCTCTCATTTTGTTTTATTTTTTCCTTTATTTAAATCACATAAAAATTTACTCCTCATTTCCTATAAATACCCCCATCCTCTTTAACATAATTACTACCCACAAATTTACTACCAAAACTCTCCAAAATTTTTCTCTCAACACTCTCTCTAAATACTCTCTTAAAATTATCTCAAACCACCTTCTACATACACAAAAACCTATTACCACATAATAATTTTACAAACCCTCTTTAGGTAAACTTTTCTTTACATATTCTTCTTCTCATGTCATGAAACTTTACACGACGATGGTGTGAGTTTCCAAAAACTAAATGTTATGGAAGCTACACTATGTTCATGTATTTTCTTGTTCATGAATATCTATTTATGTTTATGTTGTTATTTTACATTGTTTATATTATTATTGTTATTATATCTAACTAAGTATTATTATAAATCTACATATATATATATATATATATATTCTTTAGAGCACATAAGCTCACTTGCAATTTATTTATTTTCATGCAAAGTAATTTATTTATTTCTTCAATTGCAATTTATTTATTTCTTGTTGTTTTAAGACTAGTCTCTAGTCTTAGACTTGTCCTCATCAAGTCAAAATAATTTTTCTTTCTTTTATTTTATTTCTTTCTTTTGGGACTAGTCTACTTCTTAGTCCCGAGAGCCTTGAAGAAGCTCAGACTCCCAATACTTGACTTTATTTATTATTTATGTTATTTTTGCTTATTATTATTTCTCATAATCATGCCCATTAAGATTGTTGTCCAAATCTTTAAAGCTCCCATAATACTTTGACAAAAAGGAGATCTTATTACCTAAGAAAAGTTTATATGAATATAAATTCTATAGTTTAGCAAAGTAAAGTTATTCTTTTCTAAGTTTTAAGAAGAACTCACTATAATTTTAAAAATTACTTTTGTCTGAAAAAGCTTTTTTAATTCACTTTTTATATTATGTTTTCTTAAAAGAAGATGACTTTAGTACTAAAATATTTTCATAAAAACATAATAAAGGAAACCCCTTAAAACAAAAATGAGAGTTTTCAAAACCAAGATTTTTCAAACAAATAGTCAAAGAAACAAATAGGAAAAGTAGCACTAATGTTGAGAAGTTAGAAAAGAAGAAATTCATTTTTTTATCGAAAAGTCATTTAGAAAAATAGTAAGATAAATATAAAGTAATTCTTTGAAAACAAAGGAATCAAAATATTCATTTTAAAGGATTTACAAAATGGATTTCTTGTAAACTATAGTTTTTCTAAACTCTTAATTAACATTGTTTATCCAAGAAACATGTTTGGACAACAAATACTTAAGCATGGATAAAATATGAGCTAAGTATCTATGAAAAAGGAATTTTTCAACTATATAGATAACTAAATATTTATCAAAGCAATTGTTTTTAATGGTTTAAATGTTTGAAACAAATCGCTTTTGGGTTAGGGAAAAATTCAAGGTGAATTTGATCACCACTATTTCGGAGCTTAAATGATCTAGTTTGATAAAAATAGTTTTAGAAATGGATAGATCTTTCATAGTAGGTAGAAATTGGTATATTATATGCGCAATTCCAAGTTAAAATGACCAAGTTATGGCTATTTTAAATTGGAGTCTTCCTTTATAAGAACTTTGACGTTCTTATGACATTGTTTTGTCGAAATTCAAGAAAGTCATCAAGAAATACTCATTGTGGGTATTTTCATTGACTAGATGATTCCGAGGAAGGATACCCATACCCCGATGATTATTTCGACTAGTGGATAGTTTGAACGACTCATCTGTTTAGAGAAGTGTCGACATGGCATCATGAGTTTATTTCTTTAAAGTGCTTTACTTGATTGTACTTGTAGTTTAGTCATATTAGAATTAAGAAAAGACAAATTGATATGTATGTGAAAAAAAAATTTGTTGAAAGGATCCTAAGAACATCGAGGCCGGAATTGATTAAATGTTTGTTTTAGTATAGCACTTGATTTGTATGAAATTCTATGATCACCTTAAATTTGATAATAATGATGCTCTGATATCATAAATAAATTGATTCATGCATACCATGAAGCGAGTCACATTGCATTGGGTTATTATTCTTGGTGAGAAGGATGGTAGCTTAAGTCGAAAGCAATACTTGGAAGTTATGATCGACATCAATTGCTTAGCGATATGGAATTAAATGCTTGGCGGAAGTCCGGAAGCATGACTCAAATCAAATAGACTTAATGTGCTTGGCGGTATTAATCGAAAGCTTAAATTTTTAACTAACACTACTTGTTTTGAGGTTACATATCACCAAATCCCGAATGGAGGGCGTAAATCCATTCAACATATAGTTCCCGGAAAACTATATGCTCATTTGCCCACGTGTATGTTGCATTTCATTTGTCTACTTAAATAACTTGTTTGAATTTCATTACACAAGAAGTTTACTTATGGAAATAATTCTCACTAAGCCTATTAGCTTATACCCCTATAGATATCTTTGACAGTTTACCTATTTGTGGTTGAGGCTACGTGGATCCTGCAGCAAGGTATTTTCCTTTTTGGTTAAGGAATTTCTGGATGAAGTTTAGTGTTGGATAAGATGTAGAAATATTCTTGTAATAGACTATAGTTATTCATGGCTAGGGAATAGAGGTGTGCACGGTACGGTTCGGTTCGGTTTGCATCTCGAACCGAACTGTACCATACTTTACGATTCGGTTTTTCTTTTAAATTCGAACCTAACTATACAGTTCGGTTCGTAATTTTTTCGAACCGAAAAAAAAAGGGTTTGGTACGGTTCGATTTGTGGTTCGAACTATTTTTTCATAAAATAAAAAATATATTTTATCGAAAAAGTTCAATTACATATTTCTTATCACTAATGTAAATATAAACAATAATACTTAAAATTAATTATTTATCAAATAAACATGTAAAACTTATAGGAAGGAAAAGATTTCATCAATTATAAAATTATAACTATGACTAGTCTCATTTTTTTGAATTATCTTGAATTATAATGATATACTAGACTTTATCTCAATATAAGACATAAAATGTAATTTGGTTATGCTTCTAACTAACATGTTACCAATTATAAATCAATAAGTAACTAAATAATAGAACTAGATTAATTAGTAAGACAAATGGAAAAGAAATATGCAAATTTATAATACTAGAGGTTAAATTCTAAAATCTACCTTACTTATAGATAACATAACAATTAAAACATATTATAAAAGATCTAATTTTATTCTAATGAATAACACATATCTAAGTAAAAAAATTTTACAACAATTAATTTTTTAAGTTAGAATACTAGAGTTCAAATTCTAAAATCTATCTCACTTATAGATAACATAACAATTGAAACATATTATGAAAAATCTAATTTTATTCTAATGACTAACACATATCTAAGTAAAAAATTTTAAAAACAATTAATTTATTTAAAAAAAATTAATTGTTTTTAAAATTTGTGACATAGATATGTACATTAATAAAAAAATTAAGAATAAAAAAATATGTTTAATTTTTTTAATATATAAAACAGGTTTGGTTCGGTTCATGGTCCCAACCGAACGTGAACCGTTTGCTCTTCAACGAACCAAACCACGAACTGAACCATTTAAAAAAAATCGAAATTTCAGTTCGTTCGATTCGATTCATGGTTCGATCGATTTTTTTGCACAACCCTACTGGGGAATGCCCTTAAGATTTGTAAGACTATTGTTATGAACAAATGAATATTATGAATCCTCTTTTTTAATTTTATTATATCTTCTTAAACTTCATAATTCCTTGTATGGTCCTCTAAATTTGTGAGAGCATGCCTTACACTTAATATCAAAGCTTTAGGAATGACTAAGGTTGTCATACTTAAGCTTTAATATTTAGTGTGACGAACTGTTATGTCTAGGGTACCCCTTGGGGCATGACAACATGCATGATCTTAGTGATGTTGCTCAAAGCGAAATTTCTACAAAATATCATTTGTAATGAAGTTAAGAAATTTAGGTTCATGGAAAGTAAACTTGAAAATCTTGCAAGAAAATTCATTTATAGGATTTATAAATGAGTGATTCAATTTTGAAAATGGGGTTCTATATTTGTGTTATTTCTTTTGAAAATTTTGGTGTACTTAAGAGTTTCATAAACAATCTCTATTTAGTCATTTTTTTTTTTTTTAAACATTAAACTCTATTGGTTTCAAGAAAAGAATTTTTAAGTTACATTTTCTCAAATCTTTTCCTAGGTCTTGTCATGTTTAAGAAAAATAGGTGTAGGGTTTGTTTCTTGGTTTTACTTTAGTAAATGTTAAAATCAAGTTGGTTTGAGAACAAAAAAAAAAAAAAAATCAAAGTTTCACATCCCATTTGCTTGTTGTATGTCCCGAAATCATCAGAAAATTTAGGGAAAGGTTTTGTTTTCCAAATTTTCGTTTTGAAAAGGATTTCCATGTATTGAAAATGCATTTTAGAATATATTTCACATAACAAAGAATTGTTAACATGTGGAAGTTCAAAAATTCACGTGGCACTATAACATCATCACTATGGGCATTTCATGTATATGAACATAAAATTTAATTTTTTAAACGTTGTGATATTAAAGGAACATAAGTAAAATATTGACAAGAATAATAAATAAGAATCATAAAAATAACAAAATAGAAGATGGGAGTCTTAGATCATGTTCAAGGTTCTAGGGGACTTGAAATAATCCAATAATCATAATAACATAAAATAAAATATAGCAAGATGAAAGAAATTAAGATGAGAGTCTTAGGTTTTGGACAAGGCTCCTCAGGACTTAGAATGGACATGTCCACTTTTTGTTTTGACTTGAAGATGGACAATTTCAAGACTTTGATCATGCATGAGTCTCTCGGGAATAAAATAAACTTGTATGAAAATAAATAAATTGCAATAATAGAAAGTGCATAAAATACATGTTAGGTTAGTGAGTAATATACTCTAAAGAATATATAATATACATAAAACTACATATATAAGAGTTAGGTTAGTATACATGCAAGTAAATAAAAATAAAAGTAATATGAAGATAAGTACGATGTGTTGCATTTCTAGTCCCTAGCATCATGTGGATATTTTTATGGAAATGACATAAAGGCCCATACATGAGAACATGAACATAATAGAAGTACGTGTTTAGAAGGTTGATTACCTAACAAGGTATAGAGATTTGTGTATGAGTATGAGGAGAGAGAGGAGGTGGTTTTGCAGAAAAAATAAGAGAGAATTTTTTAGAATTTATGAATAGTATGTAAAGTATGAAGAAGAGGGAGGTAATGGGATATTTATAGATGTGAAAGAGAGTGAAAAAGTGAAATAAAAATGAGAGAGAGGTGGAAAAGAAGGGGGAGCCAGCAATATACACTGGGGAAGGCGTGTAGAGAGAGAAGAAAAGTAAAGAAAAAGTTATGTGCAGTTGATTAGATGTGATTTATATGCAAAAAGTAAATTATAGGTATAGATTGTAAGAATAGACATGAATAGTGATATAAAATAGAGATAGTTGAATAGTGATGAATTGTAAATGAATAGTAATTAAAATGACAAATATTTACTAATAGAAAATAAGATATGCCTAAATTTCGATCCAATTGATGTTTTTATTATACGATAAAATAAATTGTGCTATTAGAAAAATAATTTAATATTATTATATTATTAAATATTGTTTGATGATGTTATCTTGGTTTACATGCTAGCGATCGAGTATGACAACAGTTTGGTTTAACTAATGAGATTTTGACTTGATAAATTAATATTATATTATAGGAATTTAATTTTTATTATTTTATTATTAAACATTATTTGGATATACTACCTCAATTTACATACTAGAGATCAAATAGATGAACAGTGTAGCGTGAGGTTTTCGAGTCAAATGATCATCGAATATTTGTTCTGTCTTTGAAGGTACCCATCTTCTTAGGGTTTGCTATTTAGGGTTTTCTATTTCCATCGTACTCATTAGACATTTAGGGTTATCCAACTTATGTGACATTGTCTAAGGTTTCTTAGATTTGTGATTGGTTCGGATTGATTCTAAGGTTCCTAGGTTTTAGGGCTCAATTGGGCCGATTAGGATTTAGTATATGAAATCGTTTTGATGGTGATACATTTCTATTAAATTACTTACCTTTTGGGTTTCAAGCTTAATTAAATCATTCGATATCCTTAGGTTATTAAATCTTTATCTGATATCATCTAGGGTTGGTTTTAGGGTTCTGTTATCGATATTAGCTCAAGGGTTCTCATATAAGAGTATCGAGAAATCGAGCGGCTTACAATACTTATATTATTGAAGGTACCTTTTGAGATATCCTCCACTATTATTCTTCATGTTCTTTTTAATAGGTTCCTTATTATTTTTAGTAGGTTCAACGTGCATGGATTCACTTCCTCTCATAAACATAGTCTTTTTCACAGTATTAGATGAACTACCATGTCCATATCCAAACTCATGTTTAACACTTGTAGGTTTTTAACTAGTTATAAGTATATTTAATTGTTATGTCACTTTCATTAAATTTATTGAAGATGTTTTTTAATGATTGTGATAGATTTTTTACTCCAACTTTTAGATTTTTAATTTTATCCTTCAAAACACCATTTTCTTTTCTTAAATTTTTAGAACTAACATACATCTTCTCATTATCATTCTTTATAATATCATTTTCATTAGCTAATAACTTGTTTATTTGACTTAAGATATCTTTTTCATTTTTCAAAGCCTTATTTTCTATATCTAACTTGGATATGTTTGTGCCAGCCTTTTTAATATCCTTTAATAGTGTTTTTTTTTTCATTTCATAATACATCTCATTGTCAAACATTCTAGCATCAGATTTGGAGTTTACCTCAAATGTTGCCATTAGACACAAATTAACTTCCTCCTTATCTTCACTTGCAGCTTTTGAGTCACCTTCTGACTCGTCCAAATCACTTCAAGTTGACATCATTGCTCATCTTTTCTTTTTGAATTTTTCCATCTTTTTTGTTAGAACTAGGCACTCATATTTAACGTATCCAGGCTTCTTGCATTCATAGCATGTGATCTCCTTCTTTTCTTCCTTTTTCTTAAAGCTTCTTCCTACATCAAATCTGTTAAATTTATTGTAAATGTTGAACTCCTTACCTTTCTTTCATCTCATCAGCTTTTTGAGCCTTCTTACAAGCATGTTGATGTCCTCACCATCATCACTGTCTCTGTAATATAAAGATAAATAGATTATAAAGAAGGGTAAGTTTGTCATTTGATATAAAATAAGAGGGTTTTATGATCAACCCTAAAGTACATAAAAGGATTATTAAGAAGGGTCAAAGTGTCAAAGGATGTTAAATAAGAAGGTTTTGTGGTCAAAGTTTGAATATAATTGTATTGTGTTTACATGACAAAGACTTGATTAAAAATGGATTTTGGCAGAAGGCTGGTTAAATTGGACATGAACCTAGTGTTTTTCCTAAGCTAGGTTGTGTTTTTCTAAAGCCAACTCCCTCTATAAATAGACCCTGGACCCCCAACGACCTTTTCACATCTTTTCCTTAGCAAAACCTAGGTAAGTAGGTCTTTCTCTAGTATTTTTCAATCATTCTCTTTATTTCGATCTTTGTAATATGAGTTGTTCTACGGATTTGAAGGAGATCCAAGATTTGCGGTGAAACCCTAGAGTGATTGGAGATCTGGAAGACTCTGATTCAAAGGCCAAAGGTACAATCTTTCTTAGGTTTTTATAATTCCTACAATTTGAGCATTATAGGTTTATGATTTTAGTTTATTATCGAAATTCAGGAGAATTATGGATTAGGGTTCTTATTCCAATTTGAGATCTACAAGTTCTAGTTACGTAAGAATCCATTCTATATTGTTGTTCAAAGAAATTTATCTGTTGTTGTATTTTGAATTGTTAATTGGAGACTTTACGTATATGTATTAAAAGAAGTTGTGGAAAGATTAGGAGGTTTTGGAGAAGCAGTGTTGAATGGTTTCTTTGAATTGTGAACAAAAGAGACAGGTGTGTTAATTACTTTTCATAGATTTATATTTAGGGTTATAGATTCTTTTGGCGAGATTATGAAATTAAGGAATTAGGGTTTAATTATGTATTATTGTTGATTAGGGAGATCTAAGAGATTAGGGTTCCTTTCTGCAAGAAGTTTTGTTGGTGGATTCGAGTTGGAAGCAATACTAGGTATGACCATTCCTTGTTTGTTGTATATGCTTGTAGCTTTAGATTTGTTTGCTATATGTGATGTAGGATCATAATTCTAAATTGACTTAATTCTATATGACAATAAGAAATTATGTTTGTTGCTTGTGTTTGGCTTTAGTTAGTAAAGACCACATAGAATGTGATACTAACGAGGTACCCTGATGATCTATGTGTAAGGTTGTCTTGAGTGGACTCGTGCATAGAAATGATTCCGGTAGATTAGGGTTTGGCAGAGGCCGTGGTGTGTGGATGATTCTCCAATACCAATATATGTATATAATTACCTATTTTCAAAAGTTGGTTGATTTTCAGGGGTCTGAGTTACTCCAAGTTTGGAACAAGGGATTCATAGTTCTGAACTGTGTTGTTTGGCTGGCTTAATAAAGATAATAATCTAATTGTTGCATTAGAATAAGTTGCATTTGATATATATATATATATATAAATTGCATGTGCATATATATTTGTTTTGTGGATTGGCGTACTGGGCGTTTTCTCTCATTCCATTGATTTTTCAAGATCAAGAGAAGATAAGATGATTTTTTATCATATTGGATATGACATCTTTATAGATCATGTAAATGGTGATAGTGAACTTGACTTTTCTGCTAAGGATCAATAGAGGTAGATTTTGGATACATAGAGATAGGAAGACGATTTCATAATCTATGAAGTAGTTTGAAAGATTTTATTTACTTTATGAGTTTAAGATTTCTTTATAGGACTTTTCAGTTAATTTATAAGTCAGGATGATGTTGGCTTTGATTTATGCCAATAAGTTAATCAAGAGTATTATTATTATGATGAATTATTTAGTAGAAACACTTTATATGTGAGTATGAGAGTTATATTTATGATATAATATGTGGATTAGTATTTCATAGCTTTGGTGTGTTCTTATAAAGAGAAGAACACGTGGCGAGTTGTAATGTCCTTATTTTAGGGTGTTACAGTCTCTATCTTAATTAGATTCTTTAATAGCTACTCTTTTTGCTTTAAATGTTATTGCCTTTGTGCTACTTTTAGGTTCTTGAGTAGTGTTGAGGTAAAACCCATATGCCATTATTTTCTCCTTCAATTGGCTAAGTGTAAGCTTGTTTAGGTCTTGTGCTTCTTCTATGGCTGTCTTCATGGCATCCCATGACTTTAGCAAGATTTGTAATATCTTCCTAACAAGATGAGGACCTTTCATTTTTTTTCCAAGAGATGTTAGTTCATTAGTTATAGCAGTGAAATGATTAAATGCATCTTTGATTTTCTCATCAAGTTTAATTTTAAATAATTCATATCTTTGTAGTAAAGCATTGATTTTTGTTTCCTTAATAGTATTTGTTCCTTCATATGTTTCAAAAAATGTATCCCATATTTCTTTAGTTTGGTCACATGAAGAAATAAAGTAAAATTCAAATGGTGCTATAGTAGTGAGTAACAAATTCTTATCCATGTCATTCTATTCTGTAAATCTCAATTTGGGCTTAGAGAACTTACCATCATCAAACCTTGTTACTTGATTGTCTCTAAATGTAATTACCTGCCACGAACTATAGTCATTAGCCTTAATATAAGGGAACATGTTCATTTTCTAGTACAAGTAATTCATGCAATCAAAGTATGGATCTCGATTGATTACAATGTTATTCTCAACCATTATGAAGTAGATCACTCAATTTAGTAAAAGATCCACTTTGATACCAATTGTTGGTCCTAAATGAGTAACCGAGGGGGGTGGGGGTTGTTTATGTGAATTGGATACAAATAAAATTTCAATCTTTTTCGAAAACACTTCTTCACAACCTCAATTAGTTAAAAAACATTATATAGCTTATGAATTCACTTACAAACACAATTCAAACTTAACAAATAAATATTAAATGCATAAAAAATGCAAGAGTAGGGTAAGAAAAGATTGCACAAGTATTTATAAAGGTTTCACCTCATATGTCAGTCCTCTCTTTTAGCTCTTAACTGGGGACCCAGTATTCCACACTAGTATGTTCCACTATATCTAATCAAATTTAAGAGTACAACAGTGTTTCAATATAATAGACTTAATTCCTCTATTCAACCTATTTAACTCACCAAGCTAATTACGGATTTACAGACCTATTTGCCACTCTCTCTTATAATTAATCTCACAAAATACAAAGCAATTTGAGAAATAGAAGAATATAAAGTTTCCACTCAAATAATTTAGCTCAAAGTTATAAAGGAAATTTGTATGAGAAAATTCTAAGCTTTAATCAGTCCATCTAAGTCATCCTCTAAGTAAGTCTATTAAAAAATAAAGTAAGAATGGTTTTTCTTAACAAAGAAGAATTTTGACTTTTCTCGTCACATGATAAACCTTTTATACAAAACTTTTCCAAGTTTTAAATCCTTAAAAATAATTAAAGTTTAAATCTTTTTACCATTGGAAATGGATAAACTTGAGAGTTATGCTCTAACAAATTATTTGATATTGTTTTGATATTCTTCTGCTGTAATTTGAATTCCCTTGTTGGTATGAGCTTTAAATATCATTATTTGAATATTCAAATTCAAATTTCCCATTGTCTTGAAGCATCCCTTGAAGTATGGAGTATATCATATGAAAAACCTTATCCTTCATTTGAAAAATTCATTGTAAAATAAATTACCATGATTTTGTCTTGATAGTTACTTTTAAATCTATACTAAATTTGCATAATCTTCATCCCAAAGTATATATTTATAACTTCCTTTTAATGTAAAAAAGAAATCCCTATAATATCTCTTTCAAATAAGTGTAACTTTATCAAATAAGTCGTGCTTGAAACATCAAAACATGCATTAATGAAATCTAGAAGCAATATGAGCTAGCTGTCATGAGTTCTTAAACTGCCCAAAGAGCCTTAAACTAATATTAATTTGATTCCCCTAGATATATTAACCAACTTAGTTGAACATTTTGAATATATTACCCAAATACATTCAACTTCAAATTGATGAAAACTTTGAATATAAAATGAGTATGAAGGTTCTTTATATGAGGTGGCCATAATGAAATATAAAGGACCATAAGATATCTTCATTCCATGTTACAAGTTCCTAAAATCCATTAGCTATGTTGATCTTTGAAGCACAATAGTGTCAGGCATGGAACATAAGTGTATTAGGACTGGAATATGAGTGTGTCAAGCATGGAGGACGACTAGATGGGCAAGAATTGCTAAGGAGATACATATGTTAGGTTAATGTGACCCACCTTGAGGTCGAGGTTGCGACCAATTGGGTCTCATCACCATAAGCTTGTGTTTAAGGAGTTATGACTGGGTTCAGAAGCTTTAGCTACATGAGGGAGCTAATGGTCATTATGGAGTTTGGCCATAAAGTTGGGGGTTTCGCTTTTCCTTTAAGGCCATTGTGAGTTGTGCTTCTTAGGGGTTGTTAGTGGGAATATGAACTTATTAGCCTGGGATTGCGGCTCAGTGTGCTATAGCCAAAAACCTACTATCAACACTTACCCCTTGCAATCTCATTACGAACAAGCAAGTGGGGTGACCACCATTGTATCATTTCCTTAGGGCTAAGGTGGTAAGCTTGTCTCTTGCCATTTGTGCCTTATCCTTAGTGAGGTCAGGTTAGGGTCGTGGTTTAGGGCTTCAAGGCCTACCGTCAAAAGTCACACGACCTATTTGGCAAGGCATGGGATTCAAAGAGATTTGAAGTTTGAAAAGATTTGTATGCATGTGTTGTAGTAGTTTAACTGACAAAACATATAACTAGCGAGACTTGATTGTTTGCTGAGACATCTGCACCTTTGCCAAAGCTAACCTTTCGAAGAGTTGCTTCACTTGCCCATGTGATGGAGCTTTTATTCGAAATTTTGGCACTCTCTTTTCTTTATATGCTCGTCATTCTTGTGTCTTTCTCTAAGATTCGAAAAACTCTTTCTTATTTCCTTGCATCATGTGGGACACATGTTTTTTCCAATTTTCTTCGTTTAAAGTTGGAATCACATGGCAACCATGGTTAGTTCTACTGGTTTTTTAGGCAATCCTTTCAAGAATCCTTCCTTTGGCAAGCCTCATGTAAGGGGCACCGGTTAATTAAAGGGTTAGTTTGGAGAGGGCAGAGGTAATTCTTCTGTAGAATTTACTCCATCCGAAGGGGACAGAAGGACAAATGGAGGAGTGCATCCGGTGCGTTGTCCTACCAGTGATTCGGGCAAGAGTGTTGTGGAAGAGGGTGCTAGGCCCAATGGTGATGGCATGGATGACAATTTTGAGAGTAGTGATGAGAAGCTCCATGACCTTACGCTTTTGGGCCGTGATTTCTACGTGGAGTGGGGATAGAAAGTGTATTGTCTACTAGTGGAAAAATATCTACCAAATCAGGATGAAAACAAGTCTGCAAGTCCTCTCTTTATAAGGATAAGCATGGGCCAGAACCTTAATGGAGTTCAGAGCATAGTCACCCCTAAGGGGACCAAGGATTTCATGAGGAAACCGTTTAAGGTTGGGTTAAATGTGCCTTTCACCATGTTTCAAAAGGAGGTAATGATGTACTTTAGACTATCATCGGCTTAACTCCTTCCTTATGCTTGGAGGTTACTGATGGCTGTAACTCCCAAGTTTTTCTATAAATCAAGCTTAGAAAATAAAATTTAAAATTTATGTATTTTGTTAGAATGTATGAAATGCTAAATAAATTCAATTACATTAGCTTTTGTAAAATAGATCTAGTAAAAATAGAAATTCAAAAATTTTCAATTGAGTTATTTCAAGTTATTATTAATTAATTTTACTTTCATATTCTTTAAGAATTTCAATCTTAAAAAATTTAACTTCTGAATTATAAAGAATATCAATATAGATTTTTATAAAGAAGTTTCTAAATAAATAAAATTTATGAACCAAATTTATCAAAATTTTGTATTGATTTTAAAATTAACAGTTTCTTGATGCCTCTTAATGTAAATACAAATTCAATTTTCAACAATTTTCAGCCTTATTTTAACCATAACTAACGGATATATTTCCCACACACTATAAATTTCATATGCCATAAAAATGAATATTTGGTTTTTCATATATGTAAGCATAATTATCCTTTGAAATTGGTAGAAATTTCATTCCCTTTTTCCTTCTCCAAACCGAGATTTTTCACACACAAACACTCTACAATTCATCTTCAATTTCTCTTCTCAAATCAACAAGAAACTCGAGCTAAACTTCTGTCACCAAACTAAGGCACAAGTAAGTATGTTAATACTTTCTTTTACTTTGTTGTTTTGACATTTGAGTATGTATAAATTAAAAGTCCTTGTTAGTTGATGGTATAAATAGGATATTTATGAGTTTTGTTGTTAGATATGTGAAGTAAAGTTATGATATTGTGCTATGAAGTCTTAAGTCATGGATGCTATGGACTATAGTGGGTTAGTTGAGTTGATGTAGAGAGTAGCTAATTGTTGAAAGATATGAAGGAGTCAGAGGTGAAATGAGTCTTGTATATGGATGTTAAAGCGATGATAACAAGACCTTCGAAGTTGGTTGAAATATGTAAAATTGTGATGTATATAAGTGTGTTTCACTGCTGGATGAGCATGAGGCATGGTGGAGGGATGTGGTGCATTCTGTGGGTACATCTAGGTGGATACGCCCCACCATACGAGGCATGAAATAAGGAATGGTAGCCTTTGTATCTATGCTTAGGTTGATATGTTCCTCCATATGGAGCGTGGCAGGGGGCATGGTGCATTCTGTGGGTACATCTAGGTGGATATGCCCCACTATACGGGGCATGAAATGGGGAATGGTAGCCTCTATATCTATGCTTAGGTCGATATGCTCCTCCATATGGAGCGTAGCAGGGGGCGTGGTGGCTTTGTGCACCAATTGTATTGTTAAGCCTGTCCATACGGGGCATGGTATGGGGTGTAGTGGCCTCTATGCCTTGCCCTGCTCCATACGCCCCTTGATACAGGGCATAGCCATGGGTGTATAGCCTTTGGTTTGTTTTTTTCTCTTATAGTTTTAAGATCTTGTTTAATCCTTCCTTACCTTGTTAAATAGTTAGTAATACAAGTTTTCTATCTTATAGGAGCCCTATATCAAGACCTGGATTTCCCAAGTGATTATTATGATGATTGAGGTAATATGCAAGGGCGAGTAACTTGAGTCTTTTCACTTTGCTTATGATTATATAATAGTGGAACATAGTATAAGCACAATTGAAATGGATCAAGTGCATGGGGCTAGGAAATCTTGTATGCTATGTGTTTTATGAATGAATCACAAATCTTAATGTTCAAAGTGACAACTACTTGTTTCATAATAAATGTGTAATTTGAAATGATGAATGTCTGAAATTGGTGTGGCCGTTAAATAATATGGAATAAAGCTTATTAGACTCTTGAACTTAAACTAGCATGCATTCCATGACATCATAATTGTATTAGCATGGTATTCATGTTATATATTGACATTTCGATTTTGTGGTAATACTTGTTGAGTCCAGTGGATCTAGTTAAGATTACCATAGTGTTATCAGCTTCACAATAATTAAGTAAGCTTCAAAGGAGGTCACCTATGTTGGAGTTGGCTTTAGAGTATTAATACTTAGTAGGGATTCCTAAGTTTTAAGAGAAGTAGAGAGTATATATTATATCTATTTATAAATAGTAAATGAGATTACAAGAGTTCTCCTTCTTTAATTTTGGGATTCTTATGGGCATAAATTACTTAACTAATCCTTTAACCCCTAAGGAGGGCGTAAATCCCCATAGGTTTGGATTTTGGTTATCTAAACAATGTTTGTTACATATGTTTGTTGGATGCATTGCATATGATTGTAAACTAAACTTGTTTAATATTAATGATCCATGTTAAGATTATGTTATTCACTGATCTTTTCATGCTCATGCTCTTCTAGACTGTTGTTTTATAGGAATATAAGGAAGAAGAATGAGACCAAGATCATATGTGAGAATTAGGATAGAAAAATGATTTATGTATCCATGTTTGGAAGGAAGACCTTGTTATGTAATAGAGACTTAGAATGTAATGTTTGTAATAGCATAAGTTATGTTTTTTGTTTTTTCATTTTCTTGGAAGTTCTTTTGTAAAAGTGTTCAGTAAAGCCTTTGAAGACCATGGATGTAATATTTAAGTGATGACCTAGACTTTGTATTACTATCTTTGGTTATGGTTTATATATAAATAATATCTTTTTTGTTCTAATCAACCTTTGATCCTATTTTATTTATCCACTCCATACAGGAAACATTAGTTACAGTTTTTATGTAGCCTTCTAAAGGCCTCAATTGGTTACATGGTGTATTGTTAGAACTATGGTATCCTGTGAGGGTGTGACAATGGCCTTCGAGGCTTTGTGCCAGAAGCCAGAATTAAGGCCTGCCACAGCCTTGTTCTGTTACCACTATATGTACAAGTCCTCCTTGGGAGGATGGTACTATTTTGCTAAGCGGTTGAAGTGTCACCTCATGATTTTTGATAGGTTAGACCACTCGAACAAGCACTTTTAGAAGCTAAAATCATGGATAGTGAGCATTGGCGAGAAGAACTATAATATCCCAAATTCTAGCTTAACCAGAATTAATTTGTTTTTATTAATTAGTGTAATATGTGAATAAATTATTGTTAATTTGATTGAATTTGAGTTTAATTTAGAATTTGAATTTAGATAACTACCATTAAGCTAAGTAAGTTAAACAATAGAGTATGATTAGATAGATAAACATAAACAATTAATAAATGAATTTCTTGAACTTGAGATTACAATATTCTTTTCCCATTTATCCAATTGTTCCCATTGGTTATTTTATAAAAAAAATCTTCAATTTGAAATCTTGGTCCTTTCAATTGATTATATTCTTTAATTATCCTTGTCAATGAACTAAAGTTCCTCATCATCTTAATAAATTTCCAACTTGAATCTTTCTTTTTCAATTTCTAATTTGAGACTCAATTTCTGAATGCTCAATTATAAAAAAAAAAAAAAAAATTGATAAAAGACTCTATTTAGTTATTTGAAACAAAAACTCATTTTATAAATATCAATAAATTTTGGAAATTGATTTCTTGTTTAAAAGTATTAGTTTTATAATCTAAATTTCCAAATCCAAACTAAATAACTAATTTAGTTTAGATAACCTCACATTAATTAAGATAAATTATATAATATGACAAGATAACTTGATATAAATTGGTAAATAGATTTAAATAGAAATTAAGGCTTTAAATGTTCTTATAAATCATATATTTTCCATAATAACTTTTTTTGATGAATCAAATCAGTCAATATTTTTCAACTATTTATTTTGATTTCTTTTACCCCAATTTTATTTCTCTAAAAATCTAAATATGAAATTTAAGTGTTTTGTAAAGTTTCAAACCTTTAAGTTTTAGTCTAAACTTCATTTCCTAAAACTCCATATATTTTTAAATTCGTTTGCTTATTTAAAATATCAGTTTTCATTTAACTCAAACTAAACATCAAGTTTTTACAAAGTTAAAATCCAAAACTTGATTTCAATTGCTAGCTAATAATTTCTATGCTATAAATTCTAAAATCATGTCCTAATCATTTTTAATGTTTAAGAAAATCATTTGACAAGTTAAATACCAATCCTTTCCTATATAACTATTTTCTTCTTATCTTTTTGTTTGACTTTAGGGGCTGCCACAATTTCTTTTCTCCTTCTCTCTCTTTTCTTCCCATCGGTGCTCTCTTTCCTTTCTTCTTCCTCTCTTCATTTTCTCTCTTCTCCATTTCCTTGCTAAAATCTCAAGTTTAAGAGTAGATTAAAATAGAAATTAAAGATAAAAGCAAGATGGAAGTGTAGAACAAGCATGGAGAATTTTTTTTTTTTTTTAACAAAAAGGAAGTGGTAGTGATGAAGTCGTTATGCTTGAAAACAAGTTTTCTTTTTCTTTATTTGATTCTTATTTGTACATGTATATGATGAATTAGAGCTAGAGAAAAGTTAAGTTTGTGATAAAATTAGTGATGGAGGAAGATTTGTGCACGGAAGTTGAAAACCTAAGTAGATTATGTATATATGAAGTTGAGATTTGATTTTGTAGTTGGATATGTTTTGATGAAGTGAAGTGGAATTAGAAGTGTTAGATGTTGTATTTATGTGTTACATGTTACTTGTATGATGTTATAGTTGAGGTTGGATGTGTTAAAGATGGTTAAAGATGCAAAAGAGAGGAAAGAAATTCATAACAAGGAGTTATAAGGGCAGCATAGGCGTGCACAAAACCATGCAGAGTGTGTTGGCGGATCAATTTTGGCTTTTGGGCAAAATTTTTGGGGTCTGTACGGGTGTGTGCACGGGTGTTTAGGAGCTCATGCTGAGTGTTTTCATGGGAAAAACTCAAATCTGGTCATTTTTTTAAGGTCAGCACGACCTCAGGCACAGTATTGTAGAAGGTTGTGCAGACTTCCTTGTTTAGCAGTCCTACCGTAATTTGATCATAACTTTTTATATGAACTTGGATTGAGGTGATTCAAATTGGGTTAGAAAGCTTAAAATATAAATATATATATAACTTTTATGTTTTAAATTTTTGAAAATTTTAAAATTATAAAGGCCTAAATTTTAATTCTTTTGAGCTGCTATATTTTTCAAACAAAGTTGAAAACTTGCTTTATTAGTTAAATGTGTTTAGTTAAGTATTAAATGAATCTTTTTGAGTTAAAATGAAATAGATAAACGATATTTTATGTGTTATACTTGTTGAATGTTATAATTAAGCATGAATTCAGTAAATTTATAGATTTAATAAATAATTTAACTATATATAGAATTGAATATAAAATGAACTTACTTAATAATCTAAGTTCAACTTGGTTAATGAACTTGAATGAACTAAAATGAATTAGATTGATTACGTTTAATCAAAATAACTTAGTAATTGGATTAAATGATTAATTCGAAATAATTTGGTTAGGATTAAGTTAAAATGGGTTAATAGCTAATAATTGAAAAATAATATTGGGATAACCATAATTTATATGGGGAATATATTGTTTCCAATGATGTGTTTGCTTAGGAAATGAATGCTTTCTTGATGTTTTTGTAATAAGTACTCTAAAAAAGAAAAGAAATGCTTTGACAGACAATTTAACTATCTGTATCTTGACAGGCGATTCTCGTAGCCATGGTGAGGTTTCTACTTAGTGTCTAATCAAATAGGATCTTAAAATGGAATTAACTTCTTGAATAGATGTTTGTTTTGATATAATCTTTGTATTAGCCTTAGCTAATCTACTTCTATTTAGTTTTCTTATATGAAGGATAATGATGATCTAATGCTAATGATGATGATGTGTTGATGATGAGGGGAATGAGGGATTGTTTTCTAGAGGATTTTTATGGCCTAGCTTGATGTCAGGTGGGTAATAATAATCTGTTCACCTTACTTGTGCTTGTAATCTAGTTGCCTTGGAAATAATATAAATCTAATTGATTATGCATGGGGTGTGGGAATTCGTTTGCTTCTTTATGATTGCATTTGATTGATAACTCACTAAATCATAAGTGAAAAAAAATTGTGTGGTGCTAATTGTGATTTATGTAATATTGATTGTTTGAAAATGATATGGACATTAACTAATAAGATATAATTCTTATTTGACCTTTAAATGAATTGGTCATGCATTGCATCACATCACATTTGCATTGTTCAGGGTTCATGTTGTGTATTAATATTCCGATTCTATAGTAGTGCTTGTTGCGACCAATGGGTTTACTTGTAGGCCACTAGGAGGATTGTCAGCTTTACAAAAACTAAGTAGGCATCGAAAGATATCGCTCGTATTGGAGTCGGCTTAAGGGATTAATACATAGGGAGGTTCTATGGTTCTAAGGGAAGTAAAGGTTGATTAGCCGAGTAAATGTTTTGATCTATGTAAAAAATTATTTTAAAAGGAAGTTCTCGCCCTTAGTCTAGTCTAAGGAGTAGATCGAGGCTATGTTTCAATAAAATGAATTTCAAAGAAAATCCTCCCTCCTAAGCTAAGTCTAAGGGAAGTTAAAGAGGTTATATTTTGATAAAAACATTTCAAAATGAAATTCTCCCTCCTTGGTGATATCTAAGGGGCAATTGACGGTATATTTATGGTATAAAAGAAATGATTTTTGTGCTAAGAAAGATATGAGCTGAAGGCTAGAAGTTGAGAATGCACCCCCTTTTCTTAGTTTACAGTTCTCTTGGGCGTGAATGGCTTGCATTTAGTCCTTCAACCCCTAAGAGAGGGTATAAATCTCCATTTGTAAACCCCTGAAATTTCAATTAGTTTTAAGTTTAATCTCATAATTAAAAGTCAACAAAAAACCCTAAAAGTCAACAAAAGACTAGCACAAACCCTACAATTTAGATCCGGCATTCCCGTATTCTTTAGCTTAGAAAAAGTAGTTGAAATAATTAGTAATAATAGTTCATAATAACATGAGGACATGTAAAAATATCATATTTGCGAATTTTGAGTGTCCTTCGGACCCAAACGAGATCTGTTCTTGAAAAGCATGTCCCTGAGCTCAGAATAGCAAAAATATTCAGATGACACCGTTAGGACCGATTTAATACAAGGATTTCAAAAATATCAGTTTCGTAATTTTTCGGTAACTAAAAATAACAGATATTGCAATTATACGTATATTTTTTTACTACCGGATTTTACTAGTCACATCTACTTTACATTACACTATTCATTAATATTCTATACTATTCATTTATCTCTACTTTTTCTAATACCTACTCTTACAACTCCATACACCTATTATCTTTACTTTTTATCTTTCTCACAACTTTATATCATATATACCTTACATATTATTACTTTTAATACACAAAATTACAAAAAAAAAAAAAAAAAATCTCCCCCTCTCTCTTACCCTTGTGGCCAGTGCCGCCCAACCACCCCCCTCCTCCCCACTTCTCATTTTTTTTTCAATTTTCTTTATTAAATTACTCAAAATTCACTCCCCATTTTCCTATAAATATCTTCTCCTCTTTCACTTCATTCATACATCTACTACCCACAAAATTACTCTCCAAATCCCCTCTCAACACTCTCCCAAAACTCTCTTAAAATTTCTTCTCAAACTCTCTTCTACTACAAACACTTCTATCATTCTTACTTTAGGTAAAAATCTCCTCAAATCACCCTTACCATGTCATGTAACTTTACATGACCATGGTGTAAGTTTTCTAAACTTAATGTTATGGAAGCTACACTATGTTCATGCATTGTTCTTGTTCATGAATATGTATTTATATATTTTTATGTTGTTTTTGCTCATATTATTATTGATATTATGTTAACCTATTATATATATTTAACTAAATATAATTATGTACTTATATAATTTTTATAGCATATAAGTTCATTGTTATTTATTTACTTCTAAGTTATGCAATTTATTTACTTATTTCATGTAGTTTTAAGACTAGCCTCTAGTCTTAGATTTGTCATCATCAAGTCAAAACAATCTTTTCTTTCTTTCTTTTGGGACTAGTCTACTCTTAGTCCCGTGACACCTTGATGAAGCTAAGGTTCCTAATACTTGACATTTCTATTAACTTGCTTATTTTATTACTTATTATGCTTTTCTTATGTTTTTATAATTTCATATTCATGATCATGTATGAACATATTGATTTTTGTCTCACCAAAATAAAAAATTTTCTTAAATAGAAGTTCTTTTCCAAAATAAATGTTGTCATGAAAGAAATGATTTGTCATAAAAACTTAGGAATCCATCTTAACAAATCTTTTCTAAAAATCTAGAGGAGTTCATTATAAATTTTAATAACCAAAGAACATAGTAATTTTTAGACAATACATACATACATACACTTTACAAAGTCATAAAATGGAAGAGTATTCTAAATTTAAAGTTCTTGTCTTATTAAACTTCATTTTTCCACCAATACTTTGGAATATAAAGGAATAGACTAGTTTGATAAAACACCAAGAAAATTTCTTTCATAACAATAGAATGATCTTAAGGAATAAAATTAATGAACAACTTAGGAATCATTTAATCATTTTCTTCTTTTAAGTGAAATAAATTTTAGAAAAGATTAAGAAGTATAGAGTTTGATAGATTTTTAACTACTTTAAAAAGGTATTGTAGATAAAGAAAAGTTTACAAAATTAAGTTTTGCAAACAAGAAAACTCGTGGTGAATTTGATCACCACTATTTTGGTGCCCAAATGACTTAGTTTGATGAAAATAGTTTTAGAAATGGATAGATCTTTTTGAATAGGTCGAAAACGGTATATTGTATGTGCAATTCCAAGTTAAGATGACCAAGTTATGGCCGTTTTAAGTTGGAATTGTCTTCTATACAAATTTTTGACGATCTTATGACATAGTTTTGATAAGTCCAATAGAATAAACAAGAAATATTTATTATGGCTATTCTTCTTGATTAGGTGATCCCGATGAGGAGTATTCATACCCAGAGGATTACTTTGATTAGTTGATTGACCGATCGACTCATTCATAAGAGAGAAGTATCGACAGGCCAAGTGAGTCTAGTCCCCTTATTTTTCATGCTTATGTTTATGCTTGTAAATTTAGTTACATTAGACTTAAGGAAAGATAAAATTAAAGATGTATGATAACGTGTTGAAAAAATATTAAGTATATCGAAGAATGAAATGCTTGTAATAAATTGAATGCTTATTTTCACGTTGACGTGTTTGAAATTGGTTGATCACTTGTAAGAAACTAAAATATAACGGCTAGGCTTTAAATAAAAGTTGATGCATGCATTTCATATGTTAAGTCACATTGCATTCATTATTATACAATTAGTGGGACAAGTATATGATAGTGGTGGTAGGCATAATCGGTATATTATGGATGTGGCAAATAGGAGCTGGTAAAAACTACATAAATTGATGGCTAGTAGGAGTCAGTAATAAATAACTACATGTTTTTGATGGCGTATAGGATCTGGTAAGATCTATAAAAAAATGGTTTTTAAAAGAAGTAGTGGCCATAATGGGCCGAAATACCTAACTCCGAATGGAGGGCGTAATTCATTCAATATATGATTCCCGAAAAATCATATGTCTTGTATGCTCACGTGCTTGTTGCATTCCATTTGCTTATTTAATAAACCTGGTTGATATTTTTGTTTCAAGTATGAGTTTTAGGATTTACTCACTAAGCCCATAAGCTTATACCCTATAGATATCTGTATTCACATGAGCACTTGTTTTTGTATTCGAGGTCTCCTCTTATCCGCATAAGTTTTCTTTTGGGAGCTTTTGAAGGAAATCTACTTGAAGGGTTATATTAGAATTCCTTTAAAATCTTTTGACGTAGTATTTAAATTATTATAAGGACAATTAGTTGTTTCGATATTTGGAATTTTAGCAAGAGTATGCTCCTAAGAATCATGTAATAGATCTTTAATTGTTAATATTATGATCTATGTTATATCTAGATTCTTGTATGTTCATTTTTACTTGCTTAAACCACACTTCCCAAAAGCGTCTCATATTACCATGTTAGACACCTTACATGTAATACTAAGACTTTCGCATGACTAAGGTAGTTATTCTTAAGTCTTGATATTATATGTGGCAGACTGCCACGTTTAGGATACCCTTCGGGGTGGGACAGTTTAAGTTGGTATAAGAGTAACAAGTTTAAAGGAATAAAGGTAATAGGAATAAATCTAGAAAAGAAAAGGGTAGATAGGTTGAAATTAAGTAGACAAAAGCCTAGATAAGTTAGACAAGCTTAGAATTCTCAAAAAAGGAAATTAATGACCTTCCTTGTCTTTTATAGCTTACTCTTGGTGAAGTTAGAGCTAAGGCTTAACGTTGGAACTTGAGGAGTGATGGGACTCTTGTAAACTATCGATTGAAAGTAAGAAGCTTATGTGAAGAGTTAACCCTAGTACGACGACCTAGGTCCGTTCGGGAAATGTATAACATGTGGAGGAGAGGACTCCATGACACCATGTGGGATCATGTGATAGATGGGTTAAGATATGATGCCATAAGACACACCAATTGGACTGACGTGGAGGTTATATATAGGATGGAAAGACTCATGTGCCACTATAACCACACCCCTATGCTCCAAGAGGCTACGTTCATTTTTCGAAACGATAGACATTCAGTCTTTCTTCATAGGCCCGATATACATCTATGCCCATGACGAGCTAGCTGACCACACCGATTGGGGACGAGTAACTGAAGAGTCTTACTTCTTTTGGTACAGAGTTTATCAGAATTTGTGGCGCACCCTAATGAACCTCCTATACCACCATCACCAGAAGAAGAAAGACGTGAACAAGTCGAATGGGGAGAAGATATGGAAGGAGAAGAAGTAAATCAAAGAACGGAACACGTAGAGCCGCGAGCAAATCACGGATGGGATGATGATGTTTCCAACCACCAGGAAGTCAGTCATGATTTTGGATGGCCTGTCGAACCAACCCCAAATGGGAACATTCTAAATAGAAGCCGATCTCACACTCCCCTAATAAGGGATCAAACTGAGGATGTAATAATGGAAGTATCTGATGGGAGCATGCACCGCAAATGGGGTATGATCAAGGAGAACATAACACGTCTAGGAATTGACTCTCCCAAGGGAAAAAGGATGACAGTTCGAAGCTACCTAAGGCAATTCGTGGCAAAAAGGCCCAAGATGGCTCTTAGCCTAAGTCACCGTGACTTGACCCCCCGACCACCATGAAAGATGACGAAGAATAAAGGATTACTTGAGCAATCCCATGTGTCCAACTAAAATTTTGTAACCAAATCCACCTAGGATATAGGATCGATTTGAAGTTTGATTTATATTTTCGAAAGGTGTTTAAATGTTGTTGTGTTTTGAATTTTTTTTTTAAGCTTTGATTTCTTCTATGTACGAGATTTCATGCCCTTGAATGCTTTTGATTTACTGAAGTATTTTGGTTTGAAAAAATTTATTTCTTGACTTAATTGCTTAAATTTCTTCTATATGATGTATTTCTTTACATGTTTTCTTTATAAAAAATTTCCATAGCTTAGCATGTAAAAGACTTAATAATCTGACATTTACAAAAACAAAAATTTAAACATCCGACCTAGAAGAGGACAACCAAGAGAAAGGCATGCATCGAATGATCCGCCTGAGGAAGTAAACCAACCAAAAGTGCCCCCTGTGGCTTCACCTCTAAACCCGCAAGGCAATCTACAAGCCACGCTCGTTAATTAACATAGCTCCTAAATGTGTTAGTTCAGCAACAACAAATGAATATGCCACCACCGGCACCAGCTCAAGCAACACCCCAACAAGCACCTCAAGCATCCGTACATGGATCGGTGCCCCATGATGCTCAATCACATACCGCACCTTTGTCGCCTCCACCTCCACCACCACCCCGACTATACAGGAATTCACTTCCTAGATTTCTTCAATGTAACCGTTACTTTGACGGAGCTTTCGAGAAACTAGATGAAGCTAAGGATTGGCTCGCATAGATAGAGCAGTCTTTTGCTGCTTATGAAGTTCCCCATCATCTTCGACTAAGCTATGGTACCTATATGATGAGGTTTAATGTTTGAGTTCGATGGGAGTCAAAGAGTAGAGAGTTGCCACCACCTATCACCTGGGATATGTTTCGGAATGAGTTTTTGGAAAACTATTTCTCGAGAAGCTAAGAATGAGGTATAGTGCAGATTTCTTGCACATGTCTCAAAATGGATGATCCATAGAATAGTATGAGACGGTTCAGCCGACTCCTACAGTATGCTCGTGATTCTTATAAGTATAGTGAAGAGTTGAAACGTCAAGTGTTCCTAAATGGTTAGATGAAGATTCGAGGATGTGGTTAGAAGAATTTACATCCGCACCATTAGGGAATTAGTTGAAAGAGCAAGAATAGTTGAAGGGCCAAGAAAAGGAAAGCTGGACTTCTGAGAAGAAAGTTCATGTGTTTGGGAAGAAATTTCAAACAGAGACAAGCTCCCATTTCCCTTCTAAGAGGTTTAAGCCTATTAGCCACTTTAAGGAAATTTTAGTGGATAAAAAGATGCATCTAAGGTAACAGTAACTTGTTGGAAGTGCAAGGAAGCGCATTACCAAGAGATGCCCCCTCTTCTAGAACAAATGTTATTTCTTGTGATCCAGCCATAAGATTCCAATTGCCCAAAGAAAGATTTACGACTTGTTTTGTATGCAAGCAGACTGTACATTT
Source organism: Combretum micranthum (assembly GCA_024138025.1). Classification (NCBI taxonomy): domain Eukaryota; kingdom Viridiplantae; phylum Streptophyta; class Magnoliopsida; order Myrtales; family Combretaceae; genus Combretum; species Combretum micranthum. The sequence continues at coordinate 169,233 of JAMXBD010001701.1, read as the reverse complement.
TGCCAATGAATGTCCTCCAAGGAAATCTACAACGGATCGACCTGTCGGATCTTCAGGAGGACTTGCCCCAACACGTAGTGCGAATGGAAGTGGAAGTCGTCTGGCATCATCTATGGATGGGCTGAGAATCTATAACCTTGAAGGGCAATGGCTTTGTGAAGATGCTGAGGAGGAAGAAATGGAATTGCTACCCTAAACAATAGAGAAGAATACGATTGTAGCCTGGTTACAGGTTAGCCTCAATCCATAAATATCTGCTTATTTTGACATCTGTTGAGTATAAAGTGATAAGATATGATATGTGCTGGAAAACGATAGATGCTTAGGAAACCTATAAAGACAATAAGATTAGTAACACATGCATCTTGAGGAACCATACAAATAGGGGACCAGACCGCTTATACCCTATTTGATACCGGTGCAACACATTCCTTTGTCGCCGCTAGTATACCCTTGAAGACCGGTTTACCCATCACCATAACCACAACTAGTTTTTTGTATAAAAACTCCCATGGGTAATGTGGTGACTACCAAGGAAGTAATAAGGATTGCCCCATGAAGATACAATGCCATGAAGCAACCAACGATCTTATAGCAATAACAATCAGATAGTATGAAGTGATTCTCGGAATGAGTTGGTTGTTCAAGGAAGAAGCTAAGATAGATTGTAGAAGTAAGAAAGTGGAATTCGTAGGCAAAACGAGAAGAAAGCTACATTTTTGGGAGATTACGCGGCTTCTAAAAGATTGGAATTGAGCTCGTTCGAATTGATTGAAGAGGTCGAGGAAGGAATTGAAAGGCTATGTAGACTATGGAAGAGGAGAAAGAAAGACCTAACATTGACGACATCCCCATCGTTATGGGTTCTCCAATGTTTTTCCGGAATAATTGCCATATTACCTCTAAAACGAGAGATCGATTTCGAGATCGATGATGCCTAAAACGGAACCCATATCCAACGCACCATATTGAATGGCTGTAAACCCCTAATTTTTAGGGTAATATAGTTCCAACTTTAAACTGAAAGTCAACCGAAAACCTTACGTCAACAAATTCTCAGGAAACCCTAGCAATTTAGGTCCAGCAACCCTCCTGCTTCCAAAACCAAGAAGTCAAATATGAGTAAAGAGTATAATTTGGTTTGTAATAATATCATGGTGCTTGCAAAAGATCAGATTAGCTAATTTTCGACCCATTTCGAACCCGATCAGATACAGACATTAAAAAGCGTGCCATATGGCTCGAGATATTAAATATATGATAGTAATATCATTAGACTTGTAATTTCATAAGATTTCTAAATATATCAGTTTTATAATTTTTTGGGTTATAAAAGTTAGAGTTATAACATTTTTATCGTATTTTCTTTACTATAGGTACTTTAATTGTCTAATCTACCTTTTGATTTCTAATCTACTATTGATAAGTACAACTATCCATACTCTACTTCCTACATCTTACATCCTATTCTTACAATTTCATCATTTACCTTAAAATTTACTTTTCTAATACAACTTTTACTACCTAAATTATTTATTTAAATTTGAATCTTACACAAACAACATAAATAACTCTCTCTCTCTCCTCTAGTAGAATCGGCACCCCCTCCCTCTTTCCTCTCTCAATTTGTTTTATTTATTTTCTTTTATTACACAAACCCTAAGGCACTTTTCTATATATACCCCTTTATACCAACTTTATTTCACTTTTCCACTTTTCATATAAACAAACTCTTGCAAAATTTTTTCTTCTCTCCTCCTCTTCTCCTTGCAATATAGGGACCTTCCCCCCTACAAACACACACTCCATATTTTCTTAAATTTCTGGTTCCAAACACTAATAGGTAATAGATCTGTACTTTATTACCTTAAAAACATGTAATGGCAAGATCATTCATGTGTGATTTCACTCAAAAATCCCCATGAGCTATAAGCTAGGGATGTGGAAACACATGAACATGAGATCCTTACCATCACAATGTCATAGATCTTGTTGTTTAAGTTATTTTGCTATTACTTTGTTTATTTACTAAGTTATGTTGTTATTATTAATGTTTTGTGCATATATTCATCATTTAATCATATCCACCTAATGATCATAGTGTTCATGCATTTATGACTAGTATAATAAACTAGATTAGTTGTTTTGAGTTTATAAATGTCTTAGGCTTTTGTTTCATGTCCACAAAGGACTTTTAGTAGTATGAGGATAGTAGGAAAATGTTAGAAAGCTCAAGATCTACTTTAGTGTCAACAAAAATGATTTTGAAAATTTGATAAAAAGGAACCATATTTAGAAAAGCCATTTTTCAACTTCAAAATGTGTATTTTACATTAAAAATGAAAGGCTTAGGGAATAGGTATTATAAATGAGTGATCTTGATGAGTAAAGCTTAGATCTACTAAGGAATATTTTCAAAACAAGAAAAAGTTTACAAAAGTTATGTTTCAATCCCAATAACAAGTTTTAAATTCGTAATAAGGGAAGCTTGAAGTGTAAACACCCATTTTTCAATACCAAAACAAGATTTTTATTAGAAAAATGGAAGCCTTAAGGAGTAGGTTTCATTTGGGAATTTTTTTGAAAGATTAAATGAGTTTTACAAAGGAAACAATTAAATGAAACTTTCAAAATTCGGATTTGAAAGTGGCTACTATTTAAACACCTATTTCCAAATGCCAAAATGATGATTTTTATGGAAAAATGGAAGACTAGGGTGTAAAATACAGAAATAAAGATGGAAAATAATGAATTATGAATCATGAGATGATATAGGATGAGTTTAAGGTCAAAACAAGTAAATTGTAAAAGTTTAAGTTTGGTTGTAGGACAAATATTAAAGTTTGAATTTTTGCAATTTTTGACAGATTGTACGCCGCCTCCTGGAGAATCTACGCCTCCGGCGTAAAGACGATGTAGGATGAGAACAGTAGCGTTTTTCTTAACACTGGGAGGAACGCTGTCAGTGTTCACTAGGGTTTCTCTCAACACCGGCATGGAACGTCACTGCTGTAGGGCATGGATTTGCTGACGTATGTACTAGGATAGAAGTTCTGGGAAATCAAAGCCCCGATGAACGCTGCCAGCTCTCGTGTAAATTTTGCCAGCATAGGGTGTATGCCGGCAAGATCTACACGTATGCCGCCGGCGTAGGGCCCGCGTATGACCAAATTTCTATAAATATGAGACGCAAAAAATAGTTTCGACATATTTTCTTTTTATCACTTTCTTCTTGCGTCAAAAAGGGTTTTGGAGTGTTCTTAGAGATCCAGGCTTGGAGAATCATCCGGAGGGTGTTTTTGATCCAAAGTAAGTGATTTTAATCTTCTCTTATGGATTAAATATGAAATTGTATAAGATTTCTTAGGGTTTGGGTTAGATTTTGCATGAAGGTTCTTGTGAGGAAACCCTAGCACATGTGAGATCTGTAAATTGGTGAATGCAAGTCGGGTTTTAGCGATTCAAAATAGTAAGTTTATCTCCTCTATGATAGATTCAAACAAAATCGGGTTAAACAATCCTCATACGTTCTTATTGTTGTGCATATTAGGGTTTTGGGTGAAATAATTGGTGTTTGTGAAGTTTGATAAGAATAGACGGTACAGATAATGGAGATTTCTTTTCAGGTTAGGGTTTTTGGAGAATTCATATTTGTTAGGGTATTTTGATAATACTATCATATCTATTGATATATATATATATGTTGTAACAGGACATTTGGAGTTTGTGAATTGTTGTTGGTGTGGATATAGGAGTTTGTGGAGTTTGGGTTGTCTTTGTTGTTGTTGGTATCAGATTCTGAGGATTTGATTTATATTCCTGAAATTTAGAAAGGTACGACCAATCCTTGCTTGCTGTTTTTTGCCTGTAAGTTTAGTATTGATTGAATGCTTGTAGGAACAGAATTTCTTAATAAACTTAATCGTTATTCGGTTAATAGTTGTATGATTGATTGTGTGCTTGGCTTTGACCAGTAAAGACCTGGCAGACAGTGATACTGGTGAGGCACCCGGATGATCTTGGTGTGAGGTTGTCCCTAATGGACTCGTGCCTTGTATGATTCCGGTAGAATTAGGTGTTCTGGATTCAGGGTGTTTGGAGTACCTACCTCCTCCACTCATCCATATATTATATGATTATTATTTCAAAAAGTTGTTTGATTTTGAATGGAGTCTGAGTAACTCCGAGTTCATGATTTAGTATATGCCTAATACTGGACTGTGTTGTTTTGTTGGCTTAAGAAAGATAAAATATGATTGTTTGCATTAGTTTAAGTTGCATGAATTATATGCCTTTTGTATGTGCATATGTATTTGTTTTGGATTGGAGTTATCGTACTGGCGTCGCCGCTCATTTCTTTTAAATTTCAGGGCACGAGTGAATAGAGGATATAGTGTATGATCATCCGGTTATGAGTTATTCTTTAATAGCGTATGGAGATAGTGGACCCGACTACCCATTTAGTAGATTTCGGCAGCATAGTTGGATTCATAGTTGGTTTTAATTGAAAAGATTTTAATGTAAACAGTATTTAGTTTCTGTTGAATTTGTTGACTGTGAAGTCAACTTGGATTTTATGTTTGAACAAGGAGTTTATGTTTTATGAAGTATGAGTTTTTAGTTTTAACAGGTTTGGTATTTTATGAGTTACCCTATGAGTGTTTACAGGATGATTGTATTATTGTGGATAATAGAGCCTTTACGTATCCTTTATAAGGGGACGTAGTGGGGTTGTAATGCCTTATTTTAGGGCGTTACAGCTTATTTGGTATCAGAGCTATAGGTTTTGAATCATATAGATTGAAGTTTTTATTCCTTAGGACGGTGAGATTTGAGGAGTGGGGTAGAATAATAGGTTTGTTGTTTAGTTAAGTTTGATGTTGTCTTATAGATTTAAGTTTTGATCTTGAGTTGGATACCCGTATTCTAATTTCGTGGTGTTTTGTTGTATTAGAATGCCTCCAAGAGAAGAATTCCTATGGAAAATGAGAATTTGGGCAACAGCAGATGAGCAACAAGCCAAATCAAGACTTGCCACCACCTCCACCTATCGGACAGCAGGTTCCAGTCGATGCTGCACAACTTATGCAAGTTGAATGCTTTGTTAGGAGTAGTTGGTCAACAGCAGCAAGATATGAGGAGGGACATGCAGATGGTCCAGAAAACGCCGAAGCTTGGAGACAGGAGACACAAAGGTTAAATAGGGAATAGGAAATGGAGTTAGGCATGCAGATGTGCTTAGTCTGAACAAATTTGTGGACCTGGTGCATAAGTTTGAGCCACTACAGGTAAGCCTCTCGAAGCACAGTTGTAGATGGAAGGGTTGAGAAGACATTTGCTGCTCTATATCCAGAGAACAAGAAAGTGGAATATGCCTCCTATTTGCTGACTGGGAGAGCCAACAACTGGTGGTTGAGCACTAGAAGACACATGATTGGTATAATTACATGGCAAATGTTTCAACAGGCCTTCTACAAGAATTCTTTCCTGACAGTGTTAAGCAGAGAATGCTTCAAGAGTATTACACTCTGCAGCAAGGAAAAATGACAGTGGAAGAATATGAGTCAGAATTGCACAGGTTGATGAGATTTCTACCTACGCTCTGAAAGAGAGTGAAGAGGCCAAGGTTAGCAGATTCATCACTGGACTAGAACCTGAGATCCAGTATCAGGTGAATTTGATGGATTTGAGCAACTACTCAGCTGTGGTGAACAAAGCCAAGACAGTGGAGCAGGTTTAGCAGGATTAGAAGCCGAGCCACAGAGGAATCAGGTATTTTTTAAGCAGAGGCCAGCAGCTGGTGTACTTACACAAGATAGAGGCAAGAGGCCTATTACTCAAATTTCAGGTCAGCAGTGCAGAATACAGATAGAAGATGCACGAGATGCCTTGGACCACATGATGTGAAGGATTGCAAATGGGTAGAGAATGCTTGCTTTTCTTGTGGAAAGCTGGGACACAAGAGTAATACCTGCACAGACAAAGTTATTCCACAGTTTTTGCTTCAAGTGTGGGCAGAGACACAGAGCTGTGGATTGTAAAGGAGGGCAGTATGGCAAGTTTATTCTGGCCAAGGGCAGCGAGCACCAGCAAAGGTTTACGCTTTACAGCGTAGTGAGACTTCTAGTGTTGACACTATCGCGGGTATGTTTCCTATACTCCTGCATAGTGCATATGTGTTGTTTGATACTGGTGCCAGTTTCTCTTGCGTTTCTGAATCTTTTATGTCTGTTTGTGGTATATCTGCTGAGTTTATGCCTGATGTGTATCTGTTAGTACTCCTTTGGGAAGTGAGTCTGTATTGAATAGAATCTGTAAGAATGTGGATATTGAGATAGAAGGTAGGCATCTACCTGCAGATTTGGTGGTGCTGGATATGTTGGATTTTGATGTGATTTTGGGTGTAGACTGGTTGGCAAAGTACCATGTGGTGATTGATTGTTATAATCTGGTAGTAGAATTCAGTATGCCCAATGGTGATCAATTTGTTCATAAGTTAGTAGTGCAAAGACCTCCAGTTTTACCTACTTATGAATTGTGGGGAGGATCAGTTTTGGCTGCTATGGTGAAAGAAGATAAAAAGGAGATAGTGTTGTCGGATGTTCCAATTGTATGTGAGTATCCAGAAGTTTTTCCAGAAGATCTGCCTGGATTACCACCAGAGAGGGAAGTGGAGTTTAATATTGACTTGGTACCCGACTGTACCGAAATCCAAAGCTCCTTATCGAATGGCTCCTACAGAACTTGCTGAGCTTAAAGTGCAGTTGGATGAATTGTTGAAGAAGAAGTTCATTAGACCTAGTGTTTCACCTTGGGGAGCTCCAGTTCTATTTGTTAAGAAGAAGGATGGCAGTATGAGACTATGCATTGATTACAGAGAATTGAACCATGACAGTGAAGAACAAGTATCCTTTGCCACGAATTGATGATCTGTTTGATCAGTTGGCAGGAGCTTCAGTATTCTCAAAGATAGACTTGAGATCTGGATATCATCAGTTGAGAGTGAAAGCCGAAGATATTCAGAAGACAGCTTTCAGGACAAGGTATGGACATTATGAATTTGTTGTCATGCCTTTTGGACTCACCAATGCACCAGCAGTATTTATGGATTTGATGAGAACAGAGTCTTCAGGGAGTATCTTGATATATTCGTGGTAGTCTTTATTGATGACGTATTGGTGTATTCAAGGACTAAAGAGGAGCACAAAGAACATTTGAGATTAGTTCTGACCAGATTGAAGGAAGAGAAGTTGTATGCGAAGTTTTCAAAATGTGAGTTCTGGTTAGAACAGGTATCTTTCTTAGGACATATTGTTGATGGTAGTGGAATATCAGTGGATCCTGAGAAAGTCAAAGCAGTGTTGAATGGCCAAGACCCAAGACTGTGACGAAATAAAGTTTTCTAGGAATGGCAGGATATTACAGAAGATTTGTGGAAGATTTTTCCAAGATTGCCAGTCCTTTGACCCGATTGACACAGAAAGTGAAGTATGAATGGAGTGAGAACTGTGAAGCTAGCTTTCAGCTGTTGAAGAATAAGTTAGTATCTGCTCCAGTGCTAGCCTTACCTGTGAGTGGTGAGGAGTATGCTATATATAGTGACGCCTCTAAACAAGGTTTAGGATGTGTGTTGATGCAGAAGAGGGTTATAGCATATGCTTCAGACAGTTAAAGCCCTATGAGAGGAATTATCCTACTCATGATCTGGAACTAGCAGCAGTTGTGCATGCTTTGAAGCTGTGGAGACATTACTATATGGGGAAGGATGTAAAGTGTATACGGATCATAAAAGTTTAAAGTACATCTTTACCCAGAAAGAGTTGAATATGAGACAAGAAGATGGTTGGAACTGATAAAGGATTTTGATATTGATATTCAGTATCATCCGGAAAGGCAAATGTAGTAGCTGACGCCTTGAGCAGAAAGAGAATAGAGAATCTTGCAGCTTTGATCACGACGAACGTCATCTCATTGATGATATGAGGAAGCTTGAACTAGAAATAGTCACAAGACAGGTAGGTGAAAGATTGGCTAATATGAGAATTCAACCTACTCTTGTGGACAGAATCAAGATAGCTCAAACCGACGATCAGAGTATCTTGGAGATTAAGCAAGAATGGAGAATGGTAGGGCACCAGAGTTCTACATAGATGATGAAGGTATCCTTAGGTACAAAGGGAGATTGTGTGTGCCAGCGCAAGGAGAACTTAAGAGGAATTGTTGAAGGAAGCGCATTACTCCAGTTATTCCATTCATCCTGGAGGGAACAAGATGTATCAAGATTTGAAAAAGCTATACTGGTGGAACAATATGAAGAAGGAGATAGCTGAATATGTATCTAAGTGCATACGTGTCAGATGATTAATATTGAGCACAGAAAACCGGCAGTGAGTTGAAGCCTTTGCCAATACCACAGTAGTGGAACATATCACCATGGATTTGTTTCTGCTTTACCCAAGACGAGATAAGTTTGATTCAATTTGGGTCATTGTGGATCTCTCACAAAAGTAGCTCACTTTATACCTATTAAGACTGGTTATAAGTTAGAGCGTTTGGCACAGTTGTATATCAAAGAGATTGTGAGATTGCACGGAATACCAGCAACAATCGTATCAGATAGGGATACTAGATTCGTTGGAGATTCTAAAAGTCTACATCAAGCTTTGGGAACCAAGGTTGTGTTCAGTACTGCTTATCATCCTCAGACTGATGGGCAATCTGAAAGGACCATACAGACTTTGGAAGATATGTTGAGAGCATGTGTTGGATTTTAAAGGAAGTTGGGATGAGCATTTGCCACTAGTGGAATTTGCCTACAACAACAGTTATCAAGCATCGATTGGCATGCCTCCATACGAAGCGCTTTATGGTAGAAAGTGTAGATCACCTATTCATTATGAAGTGGGTGAAAGACAATTGCTGGGACCAGAGTTAGTCCAAGATGCAGTTGACAAGGTCAGTTTGATCAGGCAAAGATTACAAGCTGCTCAGAGTCGACAAAAGACTTATGCGGATAAATGAAGAAGACCATTGGAATTTCAAGTAGGCGAACACGTTTTGCTAAAGTTCTCACCAACAAAAGGAGTTGTCAGATTTGGCTTAAGAGAAAAGTTGAATCCTCACTATGTGGGACCATATGAGATTCTTGAAAGGATAGGCGACATAGCTTATAAACTGCCTTTACCGCCTGATTTGGAGGGAGTGCATAATGTGTTCCATGTATTCATGCTTAGAAAGTATGTCAGAGATCCGGAAGAAATAATAGCTCTTGAACCGTTGGAAGTACAACCGAACCTAAGGACAATTGAAAAGCCGATCAAAATTATGGATTCTAAGAAGCAAGGTGATCAAATATGTGAGAGTACAACGGACTAATCAAACTGAACGTGAAGCTACCTGGGAGCTAGAAGAAGATATGAGGACAAAATATCCAGAGTTGTTTCATTAATCTAGGTAACTTTCAAGGACGAAAGTTCTTTTTAGGAGAGGAGAGATGTAAAATACAGAAATAAAGATGGAAATATAATGAATTATGAATCATGAGATGATATATGATGAGTTTAAGGTCAAAACAAGTAAATTGTAAAAGTCTAAGTTTGGTTGTAGGACAAATATTAAAGTTTGGAATTCTGCAATTTTTGACAGATTGTACGCCGCCTCCTGGAGAATCTACGCTGCTGGCATAGAGACAATGTAGGATGGGAACAGTAGCGTTTTTCTTAACGCTGGGAGGAACGTTGCCGGTGTTCACTAGGGTTTCTCTCAACATCGGCATGGAACGTCGCTGGTGTAGGGCATGGATTTGTCGACGTATGTAGTAGGATCAAAGTTCTGGGAAATCAAAGCCCCGATGAACTCTGCCAGCGCTCGTGTAAATTTTGCCAGCATAGGGTGTATGCCGACAAGATCTACACGTACGCCGCCGGCGTAGGGCCGGCTATGACCAAATTTCTATGAATACGAGGCGCAAAAACCAGTTTCGACATATTTTCTTTTTATCATTTGCTTCTTGCGTCAAAAAGGGTTTTGAAGTGTTCTTAGAGATCCAGGCTTGGAGAATCATCCGGAGGATGTTTTTGATCCAAAGTAAGTGATTTTAATCTTCTCTTATGGATTAAATATGAAATTGTATAAGTTTTCTTAGGGTTTGGGTTGGATGTTGCATGAAGGTTCTTGTGAGGAAACCCTAGCATGTGTGAGATCTGTGAATTGGTGAATGCAAGTCGGGTTTTAGCTATACAAATAGTAAGTTTATCTCCTCTATGATAGATTCAAACAAAATACGGGTTAAACAATCCTCATACGTTCTTATTATTGTGTATATTAGGGTTTTTGGTGAAATAATTGGTGTTTGTGAAGTTTAATCGGAATAGACGGTACAGATAACGGAGATTTCTTTTCAAGTTAGGGTTTTTGGAGAATTCATGTTTGTTAGGGTATTTGATAATGCGATCATATCTATTGATATATATATATATGTTGTAACAGGACATTTGGAGTTTGTAGAATTGTTGTTGGTGTGGATATAGGAGTTTGTGGAGTTTGGGTTGTCTTTGTTGTTGTTGGTATCAGATTCTAAGGATTTGATTTATATTCCTAAAATTTAGAAAGGTACGACCAATCCTTGGTTGTTGTTTTTGCCTGTAAGTTTAGTATTGATTGAATGCTTGTAGAAACAGAATTTCTTAATAAACTTAATCGTTATTCAGGTTAATAGTTATATGATTGATTGTGCTTAGCTTTGAACAATAAAGACCTGGCAGACAGTGATACTGGTGAGGTACCCGGATGATCTTGGTGTGAGGTTGTCCCTAATGGACTCGTGCCTTGATATGATTCCGGTAGAATTAGGTGTTCTGGATTCGGGGTGTTTGGGGAGTACCCACTCATCCATATATGTATATGATTATTATTTTCAAAAAGTTGTTTGATTTTGAATGGAGTCTGAGTAACTCCGAGTTCAGGATTAGTGTATGCCTAATACTGGACTGTGTTGTTTTGTTAGCTTAAAAAAGATAATAATATGATTGTTTGCATTAGTTTAAGTTGCATGAATTATATGCCTTTTGTATGTGCATATGCATTTGTTTTTGGATTGGAGTTATCGTACTGGGCATCGCCGCTTATTCTTTTAAATTTCAGGTATAGGTGAAGAAGATATAGTGTATGATCTATCCGGTTATGATTTATTCTTTGATAGCGGGGATGGAGATAGTGGACCCGACTACCCAGTTGAGAGTTAAGCTTCATATACCAAGTTTTTGAGAGAAGACATGTTTTGATCATTTGAGATCATAGTTGGATTCATAGTTGGTTTTAATTGAAAAGATTTAAATATAAACAGTATTTAGTTTCTATTGAATTTGTTGACTGTGAAGTCAACTTGGATTTTATGTTGAACAAGGAGTTTTTGTTTTATAAATTATGAGTTTTTAGTTTTAACAGGTTTGGTATTTTATGAGCTACCCTATGAGTGTTTACAGGTGATGATTATATTATTGTGGATAATAGCCTTTGCGTATCCTTTATAAGAGGAGATACGTGGCGGGTTGTAATGCCTTATTTTAGGGCATTACATAGGGAATACATGTAATAAAGACCCATTTTTGACAAGGATAAGTGAAATTTATTAAAGTATATTCCTAAAACAAGGGATGTTTTCCAAAGATAGATTAAACAATGATTTCATTCCTTAAAAATCTTGTAAAATTCGTATCTAGGTAAACCCTCTATGTAAACACCTATTTTCTAACTCCAAAACAAAGAATTTCATTAAAGTCAAGAAGGTGATAGACACATAAGTCATTAGGGAAAAGTTTTGGTGAGAACAAGTGTGATTTTGCAAGAAATAAAACTAGTTTTCTTAAGTTTTGAAATTTCATAAGTTTTGCAAAGCAAAAGTTTTCTAAAAGAATTTTTGATATCATGTCATGAAGAATATACATATAGATAATTCATTTCATGATATTCATGATGATAACTTATCGGTTTTGCATATACACATAATGCACTTGGTAGAAACAAAGTTAGGAAAATAATATCTTATACATCCTATCAAGTATTATCTAAGTACATGAGGAAATAGCTTTACCAACACCCATGAATCATGCACGATATTGAGTTATATATGTATATAATAGAGTCTTACAAGATATAATGATATCTAACTATCTATCAAAACTTTAGTATGATACTTGGTTTGAAATTAGGAGTTGAATTGTGGAATGAGAAATTTGTATAGTATTTTGTATCCTACTATTCATGGACCAAACGACCTTGTTTGCTAGAAATAACTCTAGAAATAGATAGCTTTCATCAAATACGTAGAAATCGGTATACAATATGCAAAATTCTAAGTTAAAATGACCAAGTTATGGCCGTTTTAAGTTGGAATTTCCTCTTAGACGAATTTTGACGAACTTGTTAGAATATAATTTATAAGTTCATTCAAACTTCATTGAAATACTCATTAGAGTTATTTCTTTTGATTAGGATACTTGGGAAACGGACTAGACCTTCCCGAGGACTAGTACGATTAAGTGGATTTTCGCGACATGGCAAAGTGAGTTCACTATCTTTAAATTATATTCTTGTGATTGTGCTTGTAACGTTAGTGTCACTAGAATTATGGCAAGATAAAAATTTGATTGTATGTATGTGAGTTCTACTTGGGTGAATCGATGATAAAAATATAGAAATGAGCTTGTTGTAAATACTTGTATGATTTCGTATAGAAATGAAGTGGCTGCCATATCTATGATCGCCCATAAATTGTTAATTAATATGCCATGATCTTATAATCAAATTGACCATACATACCATATGTGATTCACATTGCATAGGTTGTTATACCTTTGTGAAAAGAAGGCATAATAGCTGAGCAACGAGGGGCCTGTAAAATCGATTGTTGATGTAAAGGCCGGAATTGAAAATGTGTGTGGGTGGGCACTTGTATCAACCACAATATAAATGAGAAAAAATTGAAATCTCTGGTCATATGGGCTAAAACACCTAACCTCGAATGGAGGGCATAAATCCATTCAACATAAGATTTCCAAAAGGTCTTATGTATTGTATGCTCACGTGCTTGTGCATTTCATATGGTTGTTAATATTACTTGCCTGATATATATATATATATATATAATTTTTGTTGAGTATTTAATTTTGGAAGTGAAACTCACTAAGCTCGTAAGCTTATACTCCTATAGTTTTGTAAGCCTGGAAGAATTCAGTAAATAATTCTAAAAGATGAACTTGAAAATAAAACCCAAAAAGTCACTCCGAATTAAAACTGAACTTCAATAAGTCCCAAATTCCGAACGAATCCGGAAATTTCTGAATCGTGAGAAAAATAAGAACCTCATAAATAAAAAAGCAACTCAATATACTTCCATTTTTAAAACCTCTACGTACGACAAATTTTATATCTAACTCCAACTTATAAATTCGGGTAAAATAGAGCCCTAAAACAAATTGTTAAGAAGTAAATAGTGATTAACCTTTGGGAATAAAACTCAATCCAAAGAATTTCGAAAACGTTGTGAGATATTAAATACTTATGAAAATTGACCTTAAAATAAATCTCACCAATCAGATATGTCATATAAGTATAAGATATCAGTTTCTAGATCAGCAAAGGTGTAAACCAGAAAGTCAACTGGGAAACCCAAGTCCCTGAAACTCATAAGAAACTCCGTAGTTTAGATTCGGCAATCCCGTGTTCCTAAACCCAAGAGTCGGAATAAGAGGAAAAGGTGTAATTGGCTCGTATTAAGCCTAGGATGCTCTAAAGGATGAGATCAGCGAGTTTTCGACCTATTCCAATCTGGTCAAGTGCTGATTTCGAAAAGCGCGCCCTGGGATTCGAAATGTTAAAAATATGTTATTAATGCCATTAGACTCATATTTCTATAAGGATCTCTAAATTATTAGTTTTACAAATTTTCGAATAGCTGGAATTACCTGATTTTGCAAATTTAATTGTATTTCATTACTACCGGTAATTAGTGAGTCTTCTAGTACGATTTACTATTATTCATTACCCAAATTTTTTTATGATGTATACCCTAGTTCTCCTAGTGATCGGGTAAACTTCGGAAACCAGAGAACGAAACCCTAAATCGGTCTGGTTCGAGCTTAGTGAGAGGAGCTTAGAAATCCTAGATCCGGCTTTCCTTCGGTTTCATAATAAAAGAAGTTTTATAAAGTTAATGAATATGAATTACTGTTCTAAAGTATATTTTGGACCTTTGAAAATTTCAAATTCGGGAATTTTTCAATTCCGGGCCTTCCCGAGCTCAATTACGGAAAAGCATGCCCTGAGACCACGAACTCAGAAAAATGTTCCGGAATATTCACTAGAACCGTAATTTTATAAGGATTCCAAGAATATCAATTTTATAATTTTCTGGGCTATAAAAATTACAGTTATAGCCTTTTCCCGTGTTTTCGTTGCAACCGGTAAAGTAGATGTCTTGCCTACTATTCATAAGTATAATCTACACTACACACTACTCATACCCTATTCTTACATCCTTACAACTACTCAATACAATTTTTCTTTTCCAAGAATTTTTGTTTCCTAATTAATTATTACATTTATTACATTTTAATTACATAAATTGCAAATTTATCAAAATTCAACACACACATACACACATAACCCCAAATGGCCGGCGCCCCCCCCCCCCTCCCCCCTCATTTCCCTCTCAATTTGAATTATTTTTACTCATTTTATTCAATTAAAAACCCTAATCCATTTAATATATAAGCTAATGTTCTCTCTCCTCCTCATTTCTTACTTGTCAAATTTTTTTTCAAAAGAGAAAACCCTCTCTTCCTTCCCCCCCCCCCCCCCCCCCCCCCCCCCCCCCCCCCCCCCCCCCCCCCCCCCCCCCCCCTCCCCTCTCACACTCGCACACACAACTCATTTCTTCTTTATTTCATCTTCAAACTTCTTTAAGTGATGATTCTAAACCTTATTCCTACCTTTTCTTGTAATGGCAAAGCTATTCATGTGTGTTTTTCACATTTAGTCCCAATGAGCATATGCTAGGGACATGAAAACACTTGTACAAGAATATCAAAGCCATCACAAGAAGTAGATCTAGAGTTTAAAGGAGTTTTTGTTGAGATATTATCTTGTTCATGCATGTAAAGTAGGAATCTTGCATAGATATTTATGTTCATGCCATGAAACTCATGATTCATGCATATATTTAGTAGATCTAGTGTTTACACATTCACAACTTCATCTACATGTTATTTCATATGTTATTTTGATTTTCATGCATTGATGATCATGAAAATGTAGCCTTGCCTATGTATAGATAGGTTAGATGGTAGATCTACTTTATAGAAGACAAGAAACTTGAAAAGAAAAATATTTGGTTAGGAATGTTTAGTTGAAAATTTGGATGATTTTGGAACCCTACTTTAAAGACCACCAAAACACTTTAAAACTCATATTTTCATAAAAAAATGGAAGGTATATGTAATAGATGCCCTTAAGGAATGATTTTCATAAGTTTAGATGAGTTTAGGTATGAGAAAAATGTAAAACAAGTAGTGAAGATTAGAATGAAAAATATTGATATAGTGGTTAATAGTCAAATTCGTATTTTTGGATGATGCCTACATAAACACTTAGTATCCAAGCTTAGATGGCATGTTTTATGAGTTAAATGGAGTCCTTAGATAATAGATATAATGAAGCTTCAATTTTTGATGCATTAAACAAGTTTTCTCATAAAGAAAATGTAAGAAAAGGAAATTTACAAAATTCAGATTTTTGTGAATAGCTTGTTTAAAAACATATTTACCCAATGAAAAATGTGGATTTTTATGCGTAAATGAAGGTCATGATTAGTATAGATATTAAGAACTCATTTTTATTTATATGGTAAGTAAATTTCAAGAATGAAATCATAAAAACCCTAGGCAATGTAAAGTTGGAAAGAATAGCTTTTCATAGGTGATCATTATGGAGTTCTTAATAATTAGTAGTTCATAAGAGTTCATCATCAAAGATCATCAAAAGCATGCATATATTGAGCTCATTACATGATATTCATAATAGGAATTCATTCATATACCATTTATACATGAATCATCAACTAGGAACGTTTTTATCAAATGCGAAACAATTTTTCGGAACTGGAAAAGTAACAGAACAAAACTAATCCCACTGTTCCGTGATCTTAATGTTTTCAAAACTTGAAAATAATATTAGGAATCAATAGATCTTTTGAAGTAGATAGAGATCGATATAAAATTTACGAAATTCCGAGTTAAAATGACCAAGTTATGGCTGTTTTAAGTCAGAGCTTCCGCAAATAGCGAGAATTCCGAATTTGTGTAGTTTAGATGTATAGCTTAAATTAGTTCAGTGAGGAGATTCTTATTAGGTTATTCTTATTTGGTAGGTGATCCCGAGCAAGACGATACATTACCACCCGATTACTATTACTAAAAGACCGGCGAACCACGGTCGAGTGAGTACTACTTCCGCTCTCAATTATTGCTTGTGATTGTAATAATAGTGACATTAGTTGTTTAGGCAAAGATAAAAAGATGATTATGCATGATGGGATATATGGGAATTATATACTTGTCTGTTATTGCTATGTGAAGTTGAACTTAAGGAATATCGAAACCGAGTGTTAAGCTGCTGCTTGTTTAGTTAGAAGTTATATTGATTGTCTGCGAATAATTGTTGGACACCTAAAAGAACCGGAATAATCCACATTCGACCTCAATTATAATTGGACTCATGCATATCACGATGGGACGGAGCATTAGCATTTGTTGGTTTTTCGTGACCCATAAAACGAATATGTTGGTTAATCGTGATCCATAAACGAATTGTTGGTTAATCATGATCCATAAAACGAAATTGTTGGTTAATCATGATCCATAAAACGAATTATTATTCAGTTAACCGTGAGCTTAAACGGCGTCGTACCGCAGGATTCGTTAATCTGCTAACCCGGGATGGAGGGCACAAGTCCATCCACATATGATTTCCAGCTGGTCATATGTTTGTTGAACTCATTTGTCTGATGCATACCATTTGCTTGAGTAATCACTTGTTTGAATGAATTGTCTTAATTGTGATGTGGAAGTTTATACTCACTAAGCTAGTGTAGCTTATACCCCAATAGTTTCCTGTTGCAGTATGAATACCTTTGGCTATCTCCAAGGACCCGGGGACATCAAGTACAACTCTTAGAGGTTGAGGAGCTTTTGTTAAGGTCGGGATCTAAAAGTAGAAATGGACTTCTAATCCTGTTTCTCGTAACGGTGTCTAAAGGACAATATAAGGAATTGCGAGCTTGAGAATTCTTAGCATTGTTATCGGGGGATGCCCTTAGTTCATGTAATAGAATAATTCTCTGTAAGACGGTCATGATTTACGTTCTTGCTGCTATGTATGTCTCCTTAAGCTACTACGAAGCAAAGTATGGTCTATAAATGTTGAAAGTGAGCCTTACACTAATGTTCAAAACTCATGGAAAGACTAAGGTTACCTTACTTGAGTTTAAATGTTGAGTGTGGCGGACTGTCACATGTAGGGCACTTTGGAGGTGACAAGTTTCATGTTGCAGTATGAATATTTATGGCTATCTCCGAGAAGCCACTTTCCTCAGGTACATATTTTGGACCTTATGGAGCTTTTGAAGAAGTCAGGACCTAGATGTAGGCATAAACTTCTAGTTGAACCTCCTAAATCTATCTATAATAATTGATGTAGAGACTTTTGTGGACCATATCGACTTAATATTTTGAGGGGGGTTACCCTTAGATTATGTAATAGATTATTCTTGTTATAACTGTTATGATTTACATTTTATTTATATGTATGTCTCTTAAGCTATTTCGATTCAAATTATGGTTCCCTATATATTGACGTGAGCCTTACACCGGTGTTTAAACTTATGGAATGATTAAGGTTTCAACTTGAGTGTAGGTATTGAGTGTGGCGGACTGTCGTATTAGGGTATCCTTTGGGGCGTGACAATGGCTGTCATGCCCCAAGAGTATCCTAAAGTGACAACCGTTGTACATAATATTAAAACTTAAGAATGACTACTCAGTCACTCGAAAGCTTCTATATCGATACAAGGGTACATTACATCAAAGGGTGACCGGTTGTAGTAATGCATTTTAAGATATTTGCAGCAGAATGCAAAATAACACTTAATATATATCATTGAAATATAAAAGTCTTACAACTTCTAAGGGGATTACCCTTGATAATTACCATAACAACATAGTCTTAGTATGAGATTAATAGAGCTAGAAGATTTTAAAGGAAATCTAGTCTAAGACTTCAAATAAAGTTCCTCCAAAGCTGGTCCAAAAATAAAGAGTCTACCAAATGATCAAGTTGGTCTCGGGTGCAAATAATAATCCTGCAATATCAAAAGTCTACAGGGGTATAAACATAACTAGCTTAGTGAGATATTTCTTATGCAAAAGTACTCATAACAAGCATTCATCCAGTTCATTAAACAAGCATATGAAAATGCTAACCAGATGATGAAGATATTACAACTATCCGGTTTCGTATGTGTGATGGATTTATCCCTCATCAGTTGTTAGGGAAAGATTTGAACTGGGCCTAAACGACCTCCTTAAAAGTTTGTGTGTGCTTGGAGTTCCAATGAACATATACTAGTCCTCGGGCTTTCCATACCCAAAGCGATCGATGGCTCTGCTAAAACTTAAGGTTGTATTTCGAACGTCCTAAATCCTCAAGATGTAGTAGGCAGTTTATTTCTGGTCCCACGCTGAGGGTAATAGCAAATTTCGAATGATATTCTAAGTGATATGCGAGCAACTTATTTATGGGGAATCAAATCCGACATTAATTTATTTAAAGCAATCAAACAATGATAGCACATAGCAATACATACATAGAAACAATTATATCAATCAAGATCGGGTTCCGATATATTATCGTATATTGATCGACATAACAATTCACATAATAATTCCATGATAACCGCATGCATATCAATTTTATCTTTTCCTAACATTAGTGCTCTATTCTACAAGCACATGCGCAAATAATAAAGTAAAGGAAACTCACTCGTCCATAGTGATTTCTATGAGTGAAGTAATCCTCGAGGAAAGAAGATTTGGTCCTCGACACTAACAAAAGAAATACCCGAAATGAGTATTCCATCAAGATCTATTCAAAGTCTCTAATTCTATCTTATTGAATTCGTCAAAATTCGCATGAATGGAAATTCCAATTTGCAATGGCCACAACTTGTCATTTTAACTCGAAATTTCGCATATTATATATCGATTTCTACCTACTCAAAAAGATCTATTCATTTCTAAGGTTATTTTTATCAAAAGAAGTCATTTGGGTCTCAAAATAGTGACGTACAAAATTGTTGCGAAAATTCTAGATTTCAAAACTCAAGTTTTCAAACTTTTCTCTATCAAAAAATTATTGTACAAAAATATAGTTATTTGCATGGTTGAAAAATCCTTTGAATATATATATATATATACTCAAATTATATGCATGAATTTAGTGGTTTTATCTCAACAATAATTTTTGTAAAACAATATGTCTTAAAAGTGAGATTATGTTAAGACTTGAAAAGAAATTTCTTTTTAGTTTTGTTGAGAAAATTTCCTAAAATATCATAAGTGAGTATTTCCTTCTTTTAACTCCATTTCTTAGTTATTGAAAATAATTAAATAAAAAGAAATTTTAATCTTTTAAAATTCCTACAACTTTATTTCTAGTGGTTAGAAAATGTAGTTTTCTAAATATTCATTGGTAGTGACTCAGGTTTTTTAAAGTAGTCATGTTTATATGTTCTAAAGTTTTCCTAATGTTAGATTCACTTTAAGTAAATAATATCAATGATCTTCTAAGTTTTTACTATTTTTATTTCTTAACTAAGGCTTATCTTTAAAAAGGTTATTCTTTGATAATTTTGTAAAACTTGTCTAGACTTTAGTATTTTAGAGTGTTGGTAGAAAACTTTGATAAATGAGTTTAAGATAACCTTTATTGAACAATGATTTAACAACATTAATTTTCAAGGAAACTTTCCTATTTCATTGGTTTAAAAAGAAGGTATGTGATAACTTTATTTTATGTGTTCCTTGATAAAATCCCATATAGTATTATTACTAAAACTTGTGCTAAACTTGTCTAACTTTAGAAAATATTTGATAAGATAAAACTTTAAGTTTCCATGGAAAAAAATCATTTCTTATGTGACAATTTATTTTTAAAGAGAGTTCTTATTTTTCTTTACTTAAGAAAAGTCATTTTCATAATTGTTAAGACAATATCAATATGTTCATGCATGAATGAAAGTATGTAACTATGAGAAATATAATAATATTAAATAATAAGATAAGATATATACAAGAATAAATAAGAGCAAAATAATAAGATCAAGTATTGGGAACCTTAGCTTCATCAAGGTATCCCGGGACTAAGAATAGACTAGTCCCAAAAAGAAAAGAAAAGAAAAGAAAGAAAATTGTTTTGACTTGATATGGACAAGTCTAATACTAAAAAGACTAGTTTTAATAATTTGCATAAAACGAGTAAATAAATAAATTGCAAAGCATAGAAATAAATAAATAACAAGTGAGCTTATATGCTTTAAAGAATATATATAGGTACATAAATATATTTAATTAGATATAAATAAGAATTTAGCATAATAACATTAATGATATGAGAAAAACATAATAACAATAACAGAAATATAGAAATGGATATTCATGAACAAGAACAATACATGAACATAGTGTAGCTTCCATAACAATAAGTTTAGGAAACCCACACCATGGTCATGTAAAGTTACATGACATGATAGAAGTAATATAAAGAAAGTTTATTACTTAAAGGATATTTGAAGGTGGAGAAAAGTGGTAGTGTTTGAGAATTTTGGGGGTATGTAGAAAGGAATTTGAGAGAGTATTTAGAGAAAGTTTTGAGAGGAGAATTTTGAAGAGTTTTGTTAGTAAATTTATGGGTAGATGAAATGTGAAAGAAATGAAAGAGGAAGGGGGTATTTATAGGAAAAGTTAGAGAGAAATTATAGTTAATTAAATAAATGAAAAATAAAAGAAAATTGATGGCATGAAAGGAAGAGTAATTAAAAATTAATTTTAGAAGAAAAATGTAAGAGAAGTTTAGTAATATGTGGTGTAGAATTTTTATGGGAAAAAAAATTGTAAGAAATAGTATATAGGTTGTAAGAATAGGTAGTAGACAAAGTAGAGATAGATGAATAATAATGAATAGTGGAAAAGTACTATGAATAGTAGATTAGTCATGGAAGGATGTTGAACTATTATGAAGGCAATGGGAACATAGGATGAAGTTGCTTTGTAAGGTTTCTTATATGTAATGTATGCAATGTTTATGTTTTGAAAATTTCTAAGAAGTGTATTTATTTTGACTTGAAAACAACAGAGGGATGTGCCCTTAAGAATTGTAATTTACCATGTTTATGTTTTATGACAAGTATTCTCTTTACCTTGTTACTTAATCACTATCAATGTAAATTGCGTACTTAGTTGTGATGTACGCCTTGTACATGATATGGAAGCCTTTGCGTGACTGAGGAAGTCATTCTTAGGCTTTAGTATTGTGTACGGTGGACTATCACGTTTAGGGTACCTCTCGGGGCGTGACATAGGATGCTCGATCTTCTCCCAATTCTTTCCATTCTTTCCTTCTTCCTTCTTTCCTTTTCTTCTATCCTTTTCTTTTTAGCCTATAGGGTTGGTGCGTCACCCGGATTATGGTTTGATGATCCTCTTTGCCATCTATGTATGAATGGCCCCAAATACCATGTTATGTTGCTTCTTCTTTCTCTTGAGAGCTTCCTTTCTAGTTCCGACATTTCATCACTGTCATCAATTTCTAAGGTCATCACATGGTCTTGCTAGGTTCCTTCTTCATTGGCTTGATGAGGGGTGGATTCCCATGATGCGCCTTTTCTGTCAGTCGGATGCTCATTCTCCACATATATCTTTCCACACTTGGGAGTCCAAAGCTTCAAGATTTGGCTCAGTGTTCCTAATCACAGGAAGATTTGTCGTATCCTCATTCCTTGGTGCAGTGGCTTCTCGAATCATAGCAGCTATCTGAGCTCGTCTTACTTCATTGTTTCCTAGATAGATTCTCTCTCCTTCGGCCCATATTGCCGCTACTCGAGTCATATCGAAATTTTCTTCGTTCTGCTCTGTTCGAGTTCCTCTTCTGCCTAAGGTACGTTAGGATTCTCCCCCACTAGCTTTGTAATGGCTCTTCTTCTTTCTCAACACGAATGTAGTCTCTGTAACATGGTGAGTCCATATGCGTTCATGCGATTCTTTCAATGGCATAAATAACTTCCAACTCGGACCATCTTTTCTTTCTTATAGGACAATACCTTATTGTCTGAACAACTCTTTTCCATTCTGTGATCCTTAGTCCCCTTTTCCATAGGGTGAATGTTCCTTTAATTGACTTGGGTCTTCCTGCAAAATCAAACTCCTCACATAGCACTCTTAATCTTAAACGATAGTTGGTAAAGGTCTCGTCGAGTCTCTTATGGAATTGCTGAGCTGCCAAAAGCACTTCTCCTAGGGTAATCTATCCAAGCAAAAGGGAAAGGAAAAGAAGATTAGCGAACGCATTCTACCCATACTAACTTTTCTAATTTGGTTCTACTTATTACTTCTTAAGTCTATTCCTATTGTTATGATTATAATCTTCCTAACCATGCTCTGATACCAACTTAAACTATCATGCCCTAAAGGATATTTTAAACGCGACAATCCGCCACACTTAATATTGAGGCTTAAGTATGATCGCCTTAGTCATCCCGAAAGTCTTGATATCAAGTGTAAGGCGTACTTTCACGATCGTAGTGGACCAAACTTTGGATCATGCCGTTTAAGCAGTTATACACAATAGCAATTAAGAAAATAAATCATAACAATATAACCAAGATTCGTAAAAACTATTAATGAGTCTTTACAACATTAAGGAGCATTCCCCTATTAAAGATAACTAAGTCTAATAAAGAGTTTATCATAAAACGACTTACACTTTTAAAACTTCCCTTGGAATCCTTATCTTCTTCTAGCTTGCACGTCTATCCAAAAGATCTTAGCTTGAAGGCACTACCTAGGTAAAATAACCTCTTGGTTCCAACAAAAGATACGAGAACTGCAGAAAATATCTAAGAGGGTATAAGCTACTAGCTTCGTGAGATTTATTTCCACAATTAAACACTCAACATTCAATAATCAAAATAAGTTTATCTAAGCAACCATATGAAATGTACAAGCACATGGACAAACAATACATAGGATTTTCCAGGAATCATATGTTTGAATGGATTCACCCCTTCATTCGGTGGTTAGGTGTTTCAAACCGTATAGGCCGCTATTATATAATGTAATTCCATGATAGTTCTTGTTTTAACAACTTTCTTACTAAAAAAAAAATGTATTATAAACTAACTTATTTGTAGTTTATTTTTGAGCCACTGCATATTTACCAGTTATGTTTTATTCAGATTTTTCTTATCACTAGTTGATTCGAACGATGCCTCATCACTTTATAGAATTTACAGACTCTATGAATCTCCTTACTAAGCTTTTGGTAGGTAATAAATGCAATTAACTCACCTAATGACATGCATAAATCATTTTATTTAAGTACTCATGGCATAATTAAATATTTTGCGGGTAATCATAAAATATGCAGACAATCATTTTTACACTAGATCAAACATTCATTATAAACAATTCTAGCGTCGATATACTTATTTGTAATTTCAACCAAGTATGTAAAGCATATGCGTTTTTCCTTCTTATCTTTTCCTTAATTCTAATGCTACTATTTTACAAGCAAAATCATAAGTTCAAATATGTAAGAAATAAACTCACTCAGCCATTTGAGCGGATACTTCTAGTCAAGGAAATTCTCAGAACATGGGAACTTGGTCTCCTCATCATCTAAACAAGAGAAATACCCAAAATGAGTATTTCTTGGAAGTTCTACTTAAACTTATAATTCTATTTTACTAAGTTCATCAAAATTCGCATAAAGGGAAATTCTAACTTAAAATGGCCATAACTTGCTCATTTTAACTAGGAATTTTGCATATAATATATCGATTTCTATCTACTCAAAAAAATCTACCCGTTTCTAAGGTTATTTTCCACATAAAAGGTCGTTTGGCTTCCTAAAAGTTACAGTACATAACCAAAACGAAAATCCCAGCTTTTGAAAAATAATTTTCCAAACTCATCTTTATTCAAAAATTATTATGACAAAACTATAGATACGTATATAGTTGAAAAATCCTTTAAGTATTTATATAGACTCATATTATATGCAAGATTCTAATGGTGTTGTCTCAACGACTATTTTTTGTAAAACAATTTATTTTAAAGTGTTGAAACTTAAACTTAGCAAAATTTTTTTTAAGTATTTTGGAGAAACTTTATAATTTCTTTGGTTGTTATAGACAAGTATTTTCCTATCTTGTTTCCTAATTTCTTTTCCAAAACAATTAATTTTTTTCCTTAACTTTAGTCTTTTATAAATTTTGCTTTTTGTGGCAAAAATTAAGTTTCCAAAATTTTTATCAAGTTGTTGATAACCTATGGTGATTTTGACTTGTTTATATTTCCTTTTAAAGAAGGTTTTGTTAAACAAGTTTTTTATCCTTATATTCCCATCTTCTAACTTCTTCAAAAATAAATTTTATTTTCAAAACTTGGTTCTTTAAGTATTTTACCAATTTTTCTTGGAAAGAAATTATTCTTTCTAAGTTGTTGATATTATTCATTGTTTTTGAAATCATCATAGTTATATTCTTTTTATCTTTTTAAAATGAGTCTATCATTTATATACTTGGAAATCCCTTATTTTTCTACATGGCTTTATAAATTAGAATGTTGATTTTATCTTAACTTTAAAAATTAGTTTTGTTTTTTTGTTGTATTATGGAGTTAGTTTAAATCCTACAAGAAGACTTCTTATGAAAAATTTGTTTACCAAGAAAACTTTTATGCTAAGTTTTGATAAATTTTATGTGATTTACTATAAAAAAAAATGTTCATTTTTTTTTGTTAATTTAAATTATCTTTGTTGTTACTTAAGAAAAATCTTGGTGAGTTTGAAAAGAAGTTGTAAAATAAAATTTTCTATGGGTTTGCTAACAAAATCTTGATTTAGACATAAAGTTATATATTGAAAGAGTTTAGTTTCATTTTCCTTTATTAAGGAAAAGTCTATTTTTAAATTTTTGTTGAGACAAGATCATTATGATAATGCATGTACATAAGCATATAATATGAAAAATGACAAAAATATATAAGAAGCAAATTAATAATAAGCAAGATAATAATAATATCAAGTATTGAGAACTTTAGCTTCATCATGGTAACCCGATCAAGCATTTAGAGCCTTACCTTCATCAATGCAACCCGATCAAGTATTGGGAGCCTTAGCTTCATCAAGGCATCCCAGGACTTAGTCCCAAAAAGAAAAAGAAAAGGAATAATAAGAGCAATATTAGTAATAGAAGGAAGTTAGTAAAAGTTAGCGAGTATTTAGGCTCTAAGAAATATATCGATATATATTCTTAATAAGATATAGAGTTAGATTAGAAGCATAATAATCACCAATAATAACATTGATAATCAACATTTATGATCATAATAACAAAATAATAAAATCGAAGTTCTTGGCATGTGTATGAACGAAACATGAACATGTTATTGCTTTTACTACTCATATGAGTTTCAAAACAACACTATGGTCATGCTAAGTTACATGACATGGGTAAACTAAATGGTTGGAAGAAGTTTTACTTAAGGTGTTTGTGTGGTGTGAAGATGGTAGATGAACGGGGGTATTATGTGGTAGATAATTTGGGTATAGAGAAGGATTTTGTGAAGAATTTGTGAAAGAGAGTTTTGGTAGAGAGAAATTTTGGAGAGAGGATTTGTGGAATGATTTTGGGAGAGATTTGTTATATGAAATGAAGGTGTGAAACAAGTGGAGGGAGATGGGGTATTTATAGTTGAAAATGGAGGAAAATTAAGTGTAATAAAATAAATTGAAAAAAAATTGAGAGAGAGAGGGAGGGTATGGTGCCGGTTCTAAAGGGGAGGAGAGAGGGAGTGAGTTGATTTTGTTTGTATTTTTGTAAAGAAATAATTAATATGTAAGATATGATTTGATATAAGGTATATTGGAAAAGTAAAGAGTAATAAAATAGGTATATAGAAAGTAAGAAAAAGTAGAGATAAGTGAATAGTAATGAATAGTAAACAAGACTAATAAGTTACCGGTAGTAAAGAAAATACGTTTATAAATACGATATCTGTAATTTTTAGCTACCAAAAAATTACGAAGCTGATATTTTTGGATTTCATATATTATTACGAGTCTAATGGTATAAACAAAATATTTTTACCGTTTGATGTTCCCAAGCACTATTTTCGAAAACTGATCCCGGTCAAATCCGAAAGACACCAGAAATTGGCGAATATGATATTTTTATACTTTTCTATATTATTACGAATTATTATAAGCCATTAACTTAATTTTGTTGTCTAGGGTTTGATAGCACGGGATTGTCAGATCTAAACTCTAGGGTTTTTGTAAACTTCTAAAGTTTTGTGATCGGTTTAGCTTAAACCCTAATCGGAAAGTCAATCGGAAGCCCTAAGTCAATAAAACCCTAATTAGACGTAATAGTTTAAGTCCGGTAACCCCGTATTAGCAACCTTAAGAAAGTAAGTAAGAGATTAGTATGTAGAATAGTTCGTAATTATATAAGAAAGTTTAAAAAGATCAGTTTAGTAAAACCACAAATCGTTTTGAACTTGAACGGATATAATTCTTGAAAAACATGTCCCAGGGCTTGGAATAGTAAAAATATTCCAGATATACCATTAGACTCGTAAAAATATAAGGTTTTAAAAAATATCAGTTTTATAATTTTTCGGTAAGTAAAAATAACAGATATCGCAATTATACGCATATTTTCTTACTACCGGTATTTTATTAGTCATATCTACTTTACATCACACTATTCATTACTATTTTACATTATTCTTTTATCTCTACTTTTTCTAACACCTATTCTTACAACACCATAACCTATTATCTTTACTTTTTGCATTTCCCATAACTTTATTTCACATCTACTTGACTTATTATTACATTTAATCAACAAAAATATAAAACAAAACTTTTTCTCTCTCTCCTCCATAATGTGGCCGGCGCAACCCTACCTTTGTGTCATGCCCCATAGGGTATCCTAAACGTAACAACCCGTCATATACTATATAAGACTCTCGAAATTCTATCCGAGCCCTTCGGGAGTCTTGTATAGATGTAAAGCATCCCTTTACGACAATAGAATACTCGATCAATGGAGTTAAGAAGTTTAATGTGGCATTCATTAGCCATAGATAATAAACCAAAACACATATATACTTTACAAAGTCTACGGGGCACTCCCCCGCAAAATAATATTAAGTCCATTACAGTCATCCAAAGTCCTTTAGTTTCCAACGGAAGTCTAAACAAAATCGAAATAAACTTCTAAGGGAAACTCCTAGCTTCGATACCTAAGCTGTAGCCTGCCTTGGCCTAAGCCAAATGAATTCATGCTGCAACAAGTAAAAACTATAGGGGCGTAAGCTAACTAGCTTAGTGAGTGAAAACTTCCATATCACAATTAAGACAAATCATTCAAGCAAGTGATTACTCAAACAAATGGTATGCATTAAGCAAATGAGTTCAACAAACATATGACCAACCGAAAATCATATGTAGATGGACTTGTGCCCTCTATCCCGGGTTAGCAGATTAACGAATCATGCGGTACGACCGTTTAAGCTCACGATCAACTGAACAATAATTCGTTTTATGGATCACGATTAACCAACAATTTCGTTTTATGGATCACGATTAACCAACATATTCGTTTTATGGGTAACAAAAAACCAACAAATGCTAATGCTCCATCCCCATCGTGAATGAATGAGTCCAATTATAATTGAGGTCCAATATAGATTAATCCAATTCTTTTAGGTGACCAACATTATTCGCAGACAATCAATATTAAAATTCTCGCTAAACAAGCAGAGCGTAACACCGGTTTCGATAATCCTTAAGTTCAACTTCACATATAAACAGAAGACAAGTATATAATTCCCAATACCTATCATGCATAATCATTTTTATCTTTGCTAAACAACTAAGCAATATCAATACAATCACAAGCAATAATTGAGAGCGGAAGTAATACTCACTTGGCATGGTACGCGGTCTCCTAATAGTAGTAGTTGGGTGGTAGGGTATCGTCTTGTCGGGATCACCTACCAAATAAGAACAATTCTAATAAGATCTCATTGCTAAACTAATTCAAGTATGCATCTTAACTACACAAATCGGAATTCTCGTTATTTGCGGAAGTTCAACATAAAACGGCCATAACTTGGTCATTTTAACTCGGAATTTCGCAAATTTTTATCGATTTCTATCTACTTCGAAAGATCTATCTATTTCTAATATTATTTTCAAGTGTTGAAAACATTAAGGTCACGGGACAGTGAATCAGATCTGTTCTGTAACTTTCCTCTTTCCGAAAAAATTGTTTCGCAATTGGTAAAAATGTTTCTAGTTGATGATTTCATGTATAGATTGGTATATGAATGAATTCTAGCATGAATGTCATGTAATGAGTTAAATATATGCATGATCTTGATGATTTTGATGATGAACTCTTATGAACTCCTAATTATATAAAACTCCATGATGGTCACTTCTAAAAATCTATTCTTTCCAACTTTGCATTCCCTAGGGTTTTTAGGATCTATTCTTGGAATTTACTTGTTATCTAAAAAATGAGTCCTTAGCATCTATACTACCCATGACCTTCATTTATGATAAAAATCTAATTTTTCACTTGGCAAATGTGTTTTTAACAAGCTTTTCACAAAAATCGAATTTTGGAAATTTTTTTCTTGCATTTTTCCTATGAGAAAACTTGTTTAATGCACCAAAATTTGAAGCTTTATTTTATATTTTCTAAGGACTTATTTAGCTCATAAAACATTCAATTTAAGCTTGGAATACTATGTGTTCATGTGGGCATTATTTCAAATTACGAATTTAACAATCTAATCACTATCTCAGATTTTCATTTAACTCCACTACTTGTTTTACATATTATCATGCCTAACTCTTTCAAACTTGTAAAAATCATTCCTTAAGATACCTATTGCATTACTTCATTTTTCATGTAAAATATGAGTTTTTAAAGTGGTTTTAGTGGTTTTTAAATAGGGTTCCAAAATTCATCCGAATTTTCATAAAACATTTCTAGCAAAAATTTTTCTTTTCAAGTTTCTTGCTTCATATATGAAGAATATCATCTAACACATCTATACACATGCAAGTCTAAGCTTTTATGATCATTAATGCATGAAAACTCAAATAATCATACGAACATCAATGTAGATGAAAGCATGATTTCCTAAACACTAGATTCTACCATATTTAGTGCATGAATCATGAGTTTCATGCATGAACATAACTTTCTATGCTAGATCTCTACTTTACATGCATGAACATAACATTATCTCAACAAAACTCTTTTAAAACACTAGATCCACTTCTTGTGATGACTTGATATTCTTGCATTAGTGTTTTCATGTCCATTGCATATGGTCATTGGGATTAAGAGTGGAAAAGCTCAAGAATAGCTTTGCCATTACAGATTTAGGAAGAACAAAGCTTGGAATCTTCATTTTAATGGGATTTAGAGATGAAAAGAAGAGAAAATAAATTTGTGAGTGTGTGTGTGTGTGTGTGCAAGTGTGGGTCACGGCAACATTGAGAGGAGAAAGGGAGAGTTTTCAACTTCCAAAAATTAGAAGAGTGAAAATGAGGGAGAGAGAGAGAAAATGATCTTATATATTATGTGTATTAGGGTTTAGTTAAGTTAAAAGAAGTAAAAATAAAATCAAATTGAGGGAAAATTGAGGAGGGGGGCGCCCGGCCAAAAGTGAACGAGGAGAGAGAGATATTTGATTTTTTGATAAAATTTTTAATTTATGTAATAAAATGTATAAATGTAATAATTAATTAGGAAACAAAATTTTGGAAAAGAAAATTGGAATGAGTAGTTGTAAGGATTAAGAATAGGGTATCGGTATAGTGTGTAGTGTAGGTTGTACTTGTGAATAGTAGACAAGACATTACTTTACCGATTGTAACGAAAATAGGGGAAAAAGGCTATAACTGTAATTTTTATAGCCCGGAAAATTATAAAATTGTATTTTTGAAATCCTTATAAAATTTCGGTTCTAATGAATATTCCATATATTTTTCTGAGTTTGTGGTCTCGGGGCACGTTTTTCCGTAATTGAGTTCGGGAAGGCCCGGATTGAAATATTCTCGAATTTAAAAACTTCTAAGGTTTAAATACATTTAACACAATAATTCATCTTCATTTACTTTATAAAACTTCTTTTGTTATGAAACCGAAGGAAAGTCGGATTTAGGGTTCCTAGCTCTCTCATAGACTTAAATTGGACTGGATTAGGGTTTCGCTTTTCAACTCCAGGGTTTACTTAACTACTGAGAATAGGGGTTTACAACCTCCCACCTTAAATAGAGTTTTTTCTCAAAATGAACTTAGTACCTTGTCCTTCAAATAATCGGGGTATTTTCTTCGAATCTCCTCCTCAGATCCCAAGTTGCTTCCTCAAAAGTATGATTTCTCCATAATACTTTAGCATAGTGGATGTCCTTGTTCCGTAGCCTTTGAGTTTTCTTATCCAATATCTTTACAGGGTGTTCTTCATATGCCAGGTTTTCCTTTAGTTGGATCGGTTCCAATTCCAAGATCCTTTCTAGGTCGGGCACATACTTTCTTAATACTGACATATGGAACACGTTGTGAATCCCGGATAGATACTCAATACTGACACATGGAACACGTTGTGAATCCCAGATAGATTTGGTGGCAAAGCTAGCCGATACGCTAGATCTCCGACTCTTTCTAGGATTTCAAAAGGTCTAATGTATCTCAGGCTCAACTTTCCTTGTGTACACATTCTTTTAATGCTTTTAATCGGACTTATCTTCAGGTACACATGGTCACCTACATTGAATTCGAGTTCTCTTCTTTTCAGGTCTGCCCAGCTCTTTTGCCTATCCTGAGCCTCTTTCATTTTCTATTAGATTACCCTCACTTTATCGATGGCTTCTTGTACCAATTCCGTCCCAATAGCTATCTTTTCCACTTCATCCCAAAACAGAGGGGATCTACAGCGCCGTCCATACAGAGCTTCATAAGGTGGCATCTGAATAGTTGAGTGATAGCTGTTATTGTAAGCAAACTCGATTAGATGCACATGATTATCCCAACTCCCTTTGAATTCCAAGGCACATGCTCTCAAATGTCTTCCAGGGTTTGGATCGTCCGCTTAGACTGTCCATTGGTCTGAGGGTGATATGCCGTACTAAAATGCAACTTGGTGCCCAAACTCTTTTGCAGACTTGTCCAAAACTTAGACATAAATCTTGGGTCTCTATCCGAAATAATCCCTACAAGTATGCCATGTAACCGTACGATTTCCCGGATGTAGATCTTGGCTAACTTTTCCATTGAATAAGTTATATTTATGGGTAAGAAGTGCGCGACTTGGTCAACGATCACTATTACCATACGGCATCACAACCAGGAGTCTTGGGAAACCACACAAAAATCCATAGATATCTGATCCACTTCCACTCGGGGAATGGGTAAAGGCTTTAACAATCCACCGGCCTTTGGTGCTCTACTTTTACTTGGCAAACCGGACATTTCATTACATAATCTGCCACATCTCTCTTCATGCCGTTCCACCAATAACGGCTTTTCAAATCTTGGTACATCTTGGTACCTCCCGGATGTATGGTATAACCAGAGTTATGAGCTTCACTCATTATTTCCTTCCTCAACTCTTCATCTCTGGTACACAACCTTCTTTCATTCTGATTACATCCTCATCATCTATTGCAAAGTCAAGGTACTTTCCTACTTGGGTTTCCCTTTTTAATCTTTTGTATCACTTCGTACCTTTGGGCTTCTTTGATCTTTCTATTAGGGTGGTTCCAATGCTAGGTTGGCTATCTCAAGCTCAGCACTTTGGTCTATGAACTCAATCTTTAATTTCTCAAAATCCATAATCAGATCCCTTTGACTTGTGATCAAGGCGGCTACTTCCCCATAATTTTTCCGACTTAGGGCATGCGACTGCATTAACTTTCCCTGGATAGTAATTTATTTCAGATCATAATCTTTTATCAGTTTAGCCATCTCCTTTGTCTCATATTTAGTTCCTTGTGTGAACAGATATTTAAGGTTTTTATGATCCGTGTATATCTCACACTCTGTCCATATAAATAGTGTCTCCATAGTTTCAAGGCGAAGACAACTGCGGCCAATTCCAGATCATGTGTAGGGTAGTTCTGCTCGTGGGTCTCAACTGTCGAGAAGCATATGCAATAACTTTCCCTTCCTGCATTAATACATCCAAGGCCATTCCTTGAGGCGTCACTATGCACCGTATAGGACTTTTCGGGTCCGGTAGAACCAAAATCGGTGCCGATACCAGTCGTCGTTTCAATTCCTGGAAGCTCTGTTCCCTCTTATCTGTCCAAACAAATTTCTCATTCTTTTGGGTCAATTGAGTAGTGGCTTGGCTATCTTCGAGAAATCCTTCACAAACTTGCGATAGTAGCCAGCCAATCCCAAGAAACTTCTTACTTCAGTAACCGTTTGTGGCTGTTTCCATTCCACTACAGCCTTAATCTTTTCGGGGTCAACTGATATCCCATCACCAGTTACCACATGTCCAAGAAAAGATATTCTGTCCAACCAAAAATCACATTTGGACAATTTGGCGTACAACTTGTTGTCCCTTAAGGTTTGCAACGCCAAACGAAGATGTTCCTCGTGTTGTTCCTTGGTCTTCGAATATATTAGGATGTCGTCTATGAAGACTATCACACATTTATCCAAAAGTGGCTTATAAACTCTGTTCATAAGGTCCATAAATGCAGCTGGTGCATTAGTCAGAACGACATCACCAGAAACTCGTAGTGTCCATAACGAGTACGAAAAGCCGTCTTTGGTACATCCTCAGGCTTTATTCTCAACTGATGGTATCCCGAACGCAGATCAATGCGTGAAAACACACAAGCCCCTTGCAGTTGATCAAACAAATCGTCGATTCTTGGCAGAGGATACCGATTCTTGATAGTTACCTTATTCAACTCACGATAATCGATACACAATCTCATTGATCCATCCTTCTTCTTTACAAACAAGACAGGTGCCCCATGGCGACACACTTGGTCTTATGAATTTTGATCCAAAAGTTCCTGCAATTGTGTCTTTAACTCCTTTAACTCAGCCGGTGCCATCCGGTATGGTGCTTTGGATATCGGTTCGGTGTTTGGAGCTAAAACAATCTCAAAATCAATTTCTCTTTTTGGTGGTAATCCCGCAAAATTTCTGGAAACACATCCAAATATTCATTTACCACCGGTATATCCCTTTCTTCACGAGTTTCCTCTTCATCCAAAACACCTTCAATAGGTATTATCTCTTCATCCTCCATCATCAATTCAAAAGAGTTTAACCCAAACCTTCTTGGGACTAGGGTCTCTCCACAAATTCTACTTTTCCTCCCGATTGATCATAGAAACACACTGTCCTCCTTTGGCAATCCACTAGCTTTTACCTTACTTAGCCAACTCATCCCGAGGATAACTTCGTATTTACTCATCTCCAATATTATTAAATCACTTTTGGAGTGGTGCTCGTGAATTTCCAATGGACAGTCCTTTATCAATTCTCGGGTTGACACAACGCTTCCAGTAGGTGTCTTAATCCTCAAACTAACAGTAGTTATGGCTATAGGCAATCCAAGTTGATTAGCCAAACTAGTGGTGATGAACGAATGCGTTGCTCCCGTGTCAAACAAAACATAAGCCTCCATTTTATTCACCCGTATGTGACCTGAGGTCAACAAACATCCATCACTTATCAACCCTAAAACACTCTCAAAACTACCTACATGGGGTTCTTACTTCCAGCTTTCCCATAAACATATTTAATTTAATTCAGACAACAATTCAAATTAATAAATTAAATTTTAACTTAAGAGGGTTTCTGTTACTAACCTGTCACCAGGCCGCCATCCGCGCCGTCGCTTTGATCCAAGGCTGCCAATTCCACTTCCTCATCCTCATCTTCCTCTACCATCCATTGGCCTTCAAAGTTATATAGCCTCATCCCATGCATTGCCGAAGCTGCACGGCTCCCACTTTTATTACCCGACCTCATAGGGTTGGTATTGCTCGAAGTCCCAAAGGGTCGAGCGGCTACACTTTTCCGTTGGGAACATTCAGAGGCCAAGTGCCCCTTCTCCTTGCAAATAAAGCAAGTCACGGCCATCTTCTTCGGGTACGTATAAACCATGTGACCAACATCGCCACAGAAATAACATTTGTTCTTCAACAGTGGACACTGCCTAGGAGCATGAGTCCCCTTGCATTTCCAACAAGTGACATTGGCCTTAATCTGGGTCGGCTTACTAGAGTCATCCTTAAACCCCTGGTACGGTCTGTACCTCTTTCCTTTGAATCCTGAACTTGAGGCGTCAAACGGCCTTTTTCCAAATACTCTCTTGTCAGGTTCCTGGTATTTCCTTTTTCTGGCCCCTTCAATCACTCGGGCCTTTTCCACCATCTCAGGGTAGGTCCTTACTCCAAACTCTTCCAATTTAATCCGCAACTCCTCATCTAGGCCTCCCAAAAATACTTGCTTCTTCAACTCCTCACTATCCCTGAAAGACTCAGGTGCATATTGCAGCAAGTGGACGAACTCAGTCTCATACTGTTCCACAGTTCTCCCCTTTTGTTTAACATGGAGGAAGTCAGCACTATACTTTACTCTCAAGCTGGAGGGAAAGTAATTGTCCAAAAATTCCCGCGAAAAGATTCCCATGTAACCGGGGAAGGCAAGCTTCTTCTCTTAGAGTCCCACCAGACCCTCGCATTATATCTCAACATATAAGTTCCATATTCCACTTGTAAATAAGGTGGAATCTCATATGCAGCAAAAGATCGCTCAATTTGAGCTAGCCAATCCTCGGCTTCGTCTGGTTTACCAAACGCTCCATCAAAATACCGGTTACTCTTAATGAAGTCCGGTAAAGAGCTTCGGTGGGTCTTCGGTATGGTGGAGGTGGTGGCATGGGCACATTGTAGGAATGCTCCTCCTGTGGAGCAGGTGCTTCCAGTCACTTCCCTGTGATCTGCAGGTGGATGTGGAGCAGAATCCCGGACACTTTGTCCTTGGTGGGTTCTGAACTGGGTTTTGGTTCTGGATGAATGTATTCAAGAGATTGGCTAATTGTCCAATCGCATTCAACACATCACCCTGCTGATTCTGAGGTGCAACTCTTGAGGATTAGGTTGAGGTAGGGTTGGTCGGCTTCTTCGGGAGAGATTCCTGCTCCCGATTCCGAATCCGTCGGTTTCGTCTGTTTACACATTGTTTAATAAATTTTAGTATTCTTAGGACGTTTTAAATTTTTAAGGAAATTAATTGTCAACAAGATTCAAAATTTTGCGGAATTCGGAAATCAATTTCAAAAGGAATTGAATTTCATAAGTTTCATATAATCATAAGGAGAAACAAAAGAATTTACACATAGGGAAATAAGTTGCAATCTCAAAATAATAACATGAATGAATGAATGCTCATGCATTTATGTGGTTAATGTTCTTTATGTCTAATGTCTAGCATGCATGCTTTCCACAACTTCTTTCCTTTGAAATAAACATGATCCTTCATTACTTTAGCGAGCCATACAAAATATTACATCAAAGATTTCTATCCCCAAAATTTGGCTAGCTACTCTAGTTCCGATTCTAAACATTTTCCCTATTCCCGAAAGCAAACAAAATACAGGGAAAAAGAAGGAATAAAATACTAACTATCCTGAAATCCTAAGGCAAATTGGCATCCCGCATTGCCTACTACAAAATAAGAAAAACAAGGACTTCACTTGGACTTCATGGGTTAGCTATCATCTCAGCCTTCACTCGTCACTAGTATCATCGGAGGTCGAACTAGGAGGTCGTCTCCTACTAGAAGAACCACCATCGTCCTGTCGGACGAAAGACTAAGGTATTCCCTTACATTCATCCTCGCCTCCTAGCGGGTCGGACTAAAGGCTCTTGATCTTGTTCTTCACTTTCCTCCTCTCTTCGTTCCTTGCCCCTCCCTCGGGCTCACTTCTTCCTCATCACCTCTCTTCGGGTTCGCCTACTTGGTTCTCCACTATCTCGGGTTCTCTCATAGGCTCTCCACCCACATTTTCAACTTCCATAGGCTCGGGGGCCACGGGTTCTACTACTGCCAGATCAAGCACAGGTGGATATTCACCCTCAATATAAACATCCCTCCATAACATGGGATCTAATTCAGGTTCTACCCTTCCACTATCTGGTATCTCCAATACTCGATTAAAATCCCACACAATTTGATTAGGTTCCGGATTCACTCCACTTCCGGCTCAATGGGTGGGGTAGGGGTTCTAGGGACTACATTTTCCTCCCAATTAGGATCCTCCTCGGGGTCCTCTTCTTCTTCTTCCTCCTCTACCTCTTCATTAACTTCATTACCCTCTCCAATCACAGGTGCACCATTCAATTGCATACCTATGTCACTGGCTGGTGGTGGAGCAATTACACGTGGTGGAAGAATGTCTAAGTAAATTGCATGCCATGTAATATGGTTCCAGGCATCCGCTATGTTCCAATCATGGTGGTCATACAAGTCATCATGGGCATACACATATAGAGGTCCTATAGGGATCCACACCCTAAAGTCTGGAGGGGTCCGGTTTCCCCATTCTTCAAGATAAAAGTAGCTTCCCTAGTCATGGGCTCATGCCCATATTCTACCATGATTCTTTCTAAGGTATAGATTGTCTCCAACTTAGTCCAATTCCTTCTCCCATAGGATCATATCTCAGTTGGTCGACCACAGCGGCCCATCTAGTGTATCTCAACCCTTCTTTCCACAATTTGAACATCTCCCCTATAGTCCGGGGTGCCTGGCTAGAGCAAAATCCTCACACAGCTCTCTTAATCTCAATCTGTATTCCACCATGGTCTCATCGGTTCTCTTGGTGAAATTTCTAGCCCGTTCCCTGGTCTCACCCAAGGAGACCTACAACAAATAAGACTCCTAATTAGACTTAACAAGGAAAAATATTTCAACTCCATTTGAACCTATTAGTTAGATTTCTAAGTTTGGTTTCTTTTAATTCTATTGTCTTGTTTTATAACCTAGTGCTCTGATACCAACTTAAACTGTCACGCCCCATAGGGTATCCTAAACGTAACAGCCCGCCACATACTATATAAGACTCTCGAAATTCTATCCGAGCCCTTCGGAGTCTTGTATAGATGTAAAGCGTCCCTTTACGACAATAGAATACTCGATCAATGGAGTTAAGAAGTTTAATGTGGCATTCATTAGCCATAGATAATAAACCAAAACACATATATACTTTACAAAGTCTAAGGGGCATTCCCCGCAAAATAATATTAAGTCCATTACAGTCATCCAGAGTCCTTTAGTTTCCAACGGAAGTCTAAACAAAATCGAAATAAACTTCTAAGGGAAACTCCTAGCTCCGGTACCTGAGCTGTAGCCTGCCTTGGCCTAAGCCAAATGAATTCATGCTGCAACAAGTAAAAACTATAGGGCGTAAGCTAACTAGCTTAGTGAGTGAAAACTTCCATATCACAATTAAGACAAATCATTCAAGCAAGTGGTTACTCAAAC
This sequence comes from Combretum micranthum, assembly GCA_024138025.1. NCBI lineage: Eukaryota > Viridiplantae > Streptophyta > Magnoliopsida > Myrtales > Combretaceae > Combretum > Combretum micranthum. The sequence continues at coordinate 131,294 of JAMXBD010001701.1, read as the reverse complement.
AAATGATATGCATCAAGCAAATGAGTTCAACAAACATATGACCACCGGAAATCATATGTGGATGGACTTGCCCCTCCATCCCGGGTTAGCAGATTAACGAATCCTGCGGTACGACGCCGTTTAAGCTCACGGTCAACTGAACAATAATTCGTTTTATGGATCACGATTAACCAACAATTTCGTTTTATGGATCACGATTAACCAACATATTCGTTTTATGGGTCAAAAAACCAACAAATGCTAATGCTCCATCCCCGTCGTGATATGAATGAGTCCAATTATAATTGAGGTCCAATATAGATTAATCCAATTCTTTTAGGTGACCAACAATTATTCGCAGACAATCAATATAAATTCTCGCTAAAAGCAGCTTAACACCCGGTTTCGATATTCCTTAAGTTCAACTTCACATATCAACAGCAGACAAGTATATAATTCCCATATACCCCATCATGCATAATCTTTTTATCTTTGCCTAAACAACTAATGCCACTATCAATACAATCACAAGCAATAATTGAGAGCGGAAGTAATACTCACTCGGCCATGGTACGCCGGTCTCTTAATAGTAGTAGTCGGGTGGTAGGGTATCGTCTTGCTCGGGATCACCTACCAAATAAGAACAACCTAATAAGAATCTCATCACTAAACTAATTCAAGCTATGCATCTAAACTACACAAAATCGGAATTCTCGCTATTTGCGGAAGTTCCAACTTAAAACGGCCATAACTTGGTCATTTTAACTCGGAATTTCGCAAATTTTATATCGATTTCTATCTACTTCGAAAGATCTATCTATTTCTAATATTATTTTCAAGTTTTGAAAACATTAAGGTCACGGAACAGTGGGATCAGATCTGTTCTGTAACTTTCCTCTTTCCGAAAAATTGTTTCGCAATTGGTAAAAATGTTTCTAGTTGATGATTCATGTATAGATGGTATATGAATGAATTCCTAGTATGAATGTCATGTAATGAGTTCAATATATGCATGGTCTTGATGATTTTTGATGATGAACTCTTATGAACTCCTAATTATCATAAAACTCCATGATGGTCACTTCTAAAAATCTATTCTTTCCAACTTTGCATTCCCTAGGGTTTTTAGGATTTTATTCTTGGAATTTACTTGTTATCTAAATAAAAATGAGTCCTTAGCATCTATACTACCCATGACCTTCATTTATGCATAAAAATCCACATTTTTCACTTGGCAAATATGTTTTTAAACAAGCTTTTCACAAAAATCCGAATTTTGGAAATTTTCTTTTCTTGCATTTTTCCTATGAGAAAACTTGTTTAATGCACCAAAATTTGAAGCTTTATTATATCTATTGTCTAAGGACTTCATTTAACTCATAAAACATTCAATTTAAGCTTGGATACTAAGTGTTTTATGTAGGCATTATTCCAAATTACGAATTTAACAACTAATCACTATCTCAAATTTTCCATTCTAACTCCACTACTTGTTTTACATATTACTCATGCCTAAACTCTTTCAAACTTGTAAAAATCATTCCTTAAGATACCTATTACATATACCTTCATTTTTCATGTAAAATATGAGTTTCAAAGTGGTTTTAGTGGTTTTTAAAATAGGGTTCCAAAATCATCCGAATTTTCATAAAACATTTCTAGCAAAAATCTTTTCTTTTTCAAGTTTCTTGCTTCTATACATGAAGATCTATCATCTAACACATCTATACACATGCAAGTCTAAGCTTTTATGATCATTAATGCATGAAACTCAAAATAATCATATGAACATCAATGTAGATGAAGGCATGAATGTCTACTAAACACTAGATCTACCATTTAGTGCATGAATCATGAGTTTCATGGCATGAACATAACTTTCTATACTAGATCTCTACTTTACATGCATGAACATAACATTATCTCAACAAAACTCTTTTAAACACTAGATCCACTTCTTGTGATGGCTTGATATTCTTGCATTAGTGTTTTCATGTCCCTTGCACATGCTCATTGGGATTAAGAGTGGAAAACACTCAAGAATGGTTTGCCATTACAAGATTTAGGAAGAACAAAGCTTGGAATCATCACTTTAATGGAGATTTAGAGATGAAAAGAAGAGAAAATAAATTTGTGAGTGTGTGTGTGTGTGCAAGTGTGGGTCACGGCAACACTGAGAGGAGAAAGGGAGAGTTTTCAACCTTTTCAAAAATTTAGAAGAGTGAAAATGAGGAGAGAGAGAGAAAATGAGCTTATATATTGTGTGTATTAGGGTTTAGTTAAGTTAAAAGAAGTAAAAATAAATCAAATTGAGGGAAAATTGAGGAGGGGGGCGCCGGCCAAGTGAGTGAGGGAGAGAGAGATATTTGATTTTTTGATAAAATTTGTAATTTATGTGATAAAATATAATAAATGTAATAATTAATTAGGAAACAAAATTTCTTGGAAAAGAAAATTATAATGAGTAGTTGTAAGGATGTAAGAATAGGGTATAGGTAGTGTGTAGTGTAGGTTGTACTTGTGAATAGTAGATAAGACATCTACTTTACCGGTTGTAACGAAAATACGGGAAAAAGACAATAACTGTAATTTTTATAGACCGGAAAATTATGAAATTGATATTTTTGAAATCCTTATAAAATTTCAGCTCTAATGAATATTCCGGAATATTTTTCTGAGTTTATGGTCCCGGGGCACGTTTTTCCTTAATTAACCTCGAAAATGCCCGGTATTGAAAAATTCCCGAATTTAAAACTTTCTAAGGTTTAAAATACACTTTAAAACAATAATTCATCTTCATTTACTTTATAAAACTTCTTTTGTCATGAAACCGAAGGAAAGCCGGATTTAAGGTTCCTAAGCTTCTCTCACTAGACTTAAACTGGACTGGATTAGCGTTTCGCTTTTCAACTCCCGGGGTTTACTTAACTATTGAGAATACAAGGGTTTACACTTTGTCCCTCTCTCTCATTTTATTTCAATTTTTCTTTATTTAAATCACACAAAAATTCACTCCTCATTTCCTATAAATACCCCTCTCGTCTTTCACTTTTTTCACACAATTACTACCATAAATTCACTATCAAATCTCTCTCAAATTTTTCTCTCAACACCTTCTCAAAATATTCTCTCAAAACTCTCTCAAACCTCATTTTACATACAAAAAACTCATTCCCACATATTATATCAAAACACTCTTTAGGTAAAAGTTTCCTCTACTAAATTCTTCTTCTCATGTCATGTAACTTTACATGACCATGGTGTGAGTTTCCAAAAACTAAATGTTATGGAAGCTATACTATGTTCATCTATTGTTCTTGTTTATGAATATCTATTTATATATGTTGTTCATATTATTATTGTTATTATCTCTAATTAAGTATTATTATGTATCTATCTATATATATATATATATATATATATTCTTTAGAGCATATAAGCTCACTTGCAATTTATTTATTTTCATGCAAAGTAATTTATTATCTCTTTATTGCAATTTATTTATTTTATGTTGTTTTAAGACTAGTCTCTAGTCTTAGACTTATCCTCATCAAGTCAAAACAATTTTCTTTCTTTTATTTTGTATCTTTCTTTTGGGACTAGTCTACTTCCTAGTCCCGGAAGCCTTGAAGAAGTTAAGACTCTCAATACATAACTTTATTTATTATTTGTCATTTTGTTTGTTATTATTTCTCATAATCATGCCTATTAAGATTATTGTCTAAATCTCCATTTATATTTTGACAAAAAAGAGATTTTATCACTTAAAAATGGTTTTATATGAAAGGTGGAATCTATGGTTTAAAAAAATAAAGTTATTCTTTTCCAAGTTTTAGGAAGAACCCACTACAATTTTAAAAGCTACTTTTGCTTTGAAAATCATTTTTATAATACTTTGTTTTCCTCAAAGAAAATGACTTTTGGTACTAAAAAGTTTTTCATAAAAACATAAGAAAATCCCATAAAAAGGGAATGAAAGTTTTTAAACCAAAAGGTTTTTGAATAAATGGCCAAAGAAAACAAATAGGAAAAGTAACACTAATATTGAGAATTTAGAAAGGAAGAAATTTATTTTTTATCAAAAGGTCATTGAGGGAAATAGTAAGATAAACATGAAGTAATTCTTTAAAAACAAAAGAATCAAAATATTCATTTTAAAGAATTTACAAAATGAATTTCTTGTAAACTATGGTTTTCGACACTCTTAATTAACATTGTTTTACTCAAGAAATTTTGTTAGACAACAAACACTTGAGCATGGATGAAATATGAGTTATATATCTATGAAAAAGGATTTTCTCAACTATATAGATAACTAAGTATTTATCAAAGAAATTTTTGGATGGTTTAACGTTTGAAACAAATGTTTTTGGGATAGAAATTCGTGGTGAATCTGTTCACCACTTTTTTAGAGCCTAAATGATCTAGTTTGATGAAAATAGTTTTAGAAATTTGATAGATCTTTTTGAATAGATAGAAATCAGTATATTATATCGCAATTTCGAGTTAAAATAACTAAGTCATGGCCATTTTAAATTGGAATCATCTTTTATGCGAACTTCGACGTTCGTATGGCATAGTTTAGAAAAGTCTCAAGAAAGTTATCAAGAATACTCATTTTGGGTATTTTCCTTGACTAAGTAATTCCAAGGAAGAATACTTGTACCCCAAGGATTATTTCAACTAAGTGGATTGTTGTGAGTTACTCATCTTTTTAGAAGAAGTGTCAATATGGCATCGTGAGTTTATTTTCTTAAAGTGTTTTGCTTGATTTTGCTTGTAGTTTAGTCGCATTAGAATTAAGAAAAGACAAATTCATATGTACGTGAAAATTGTTCAAAGGCTTCTAAGAATATCGAGGCTGGAATTAATTGTAAGTAATTGTTTGTTTTAGTGTAGTACTTGAATTGTATGAAATTCTATGATCACCTTAGATTTGATAATAATGATACTATGATATCTTAAATAAGTTGATTCATGCATACCATGAAGTGAGTCACATTGCATGGGGTTATTATCCTTGGGTGAAAAGGATAGTAGCACGGTCGAAAGCAACACTTAGTGGTTATGATCGAAAGCGATTGCTTGGCGACATGGAATCAAACCAATGCTTGGTGAAAAGTCCGGAAGCATGGCTCAACTCAAGTAGACTTTATGTGCTTGGCGGTAATGATCGAAAGCATAATTTAACTAAAACTACTCGTTTTGAGATTATACAAATCCATTCAACATATAGTTCCCGAAAAACTATATGCCTTGTTTGCCCACGCATATGTTGCATTTCACTTGATTGCTTAAATAACTTGTTTGAATTTTTCTACACAAGAAGTTTACTTATGGAAATAATTCTCACTAAGCTTATTAGCTTATACCCCTCTAGATATCTTTTGCAGTTTACTTATCTGTGGTTAAAGTCACGTGGACCCTGCAGCCAAGTATTTTTCCTTTTGGTTAAGGATTTTTTAGATGAAGTTTAGTGTTGGATAAGATGTAGACTCCATAGAAATTTCATTGTAATGAATTATAGTTATTTATGGCTGGGGAATGCCCTTAAGACTTGTAAGACTATCATTATGAATGAAATAAATATTATGGATCCTCTTTTCTTAATTTGTGATTGTATCTTCTTAAGCTTCATAATTCCATGTATGGTCCTCTAAAATTGTGAGAGCACACCTTACACTTAATATCGAAGCTTCTAGGAATAACTAAGGTTGTCATACTTAAGCTTTAATATTGAGTATGGAGGACTGTTTTGGCATAGGTTTTTGCTGACTAGGTTTTCTGGTTGACTTTCGATTCTAGGGTTTGAACTCAAGAATCATCATAAAATATAGGGGTTTACACCTCTTCTGTGGAGTTAGAAGAATATAAGCCTCTATATATGAGTTATCATGCATAGGGATGTCTAGTTGATGCACATATGAGGATGATGAAGGTCTAGGCTCATAGTCCTAAACATGTGAAGGTGAGGGCTCGTCTTTGATATCTACAACTCCGTCTTAGCCTTGCCTTCGCTTCTACCTCATCCTTGCCCCTGCGTCTCCTTTGAGGCCTGTGTCTCTATGCAAGCTAAGGTCGTTGAGCATTCTCACCACTAATGTCATCAAGGTGGATTGGTAATGGTGGTGGTGGTGGTGCTGCTATTGCTGCTAAATCATTAATATTGAGCCCCATGAAGTAATGTAAACCACCAAAGTTTTATGATCAATTAAGCTTAAACCTTAATTGGAAGGTCAACCGGAAATCCTAAAGTTAATAAAACCCAAGTCAGATGTAACCGTTCAAGTCCAGCAATCCCGTGTTCATAACCCTAAGTGAGTAAGTGAGAGATTAGTATGTAGAATAGTTCGTAATAACATGAGAAAGCTTAAAAATATCAGATTAGTTAAACCGCAATTAGTTTTGAGTACGATCGAACACAGTTTTCGAAAAGCGTATTCCAGAGCTCAGAATAGTAAAAATATTCCGGATATACCGTTAGACTAGTAAAAATATAAGGTTTTCAAAAATACCAATTTTATAATTTTTTGGTAACTAAAAATATCAAATATCACAATTATACGTGTATTTTCTTACTACCGGTACTTTAATTGTCATGTCTACTTTACATTACACTATTTATTACTATTCTATATATTTATCTATCTCTACTTTTTCTTTCAACCTACTCTTACAACCATACACCTATTTTCTTACAATTTTCATTTCCAATACAACTTCACATCTCTCATATCTTACTTTTTATTAACAAAAATACAAAAAAATAAATATCTCTCTCTCTCCCACTCAAGAATAGCGTTGGCCACTCCCCCATCTCTCCTCAATTCATTTCATTTTTTCAATTATTTAATTAACACAAAATTTCCTCTATTTTTTCTTAGAAATACTACCTCTTCCTTCCATTTCCTTCACACCTTTCATACATTACTCTTACTCTCTCAAAATCTCTCCAAGAGTTCTCTCAAAGTTCTCTCAAGTTTAGCTTTCATAGGTAATGCTTCTTTAAGTTTCCTTTAAGTTCATTTATTTAGTATGAGCATAATATGTGTTTTCTAAAACATGAAGGTTAAGAAAGCAACAATATGTTCACACTTTATTTTTGTTCATGAAATTATTTTCCTTTATGTTTATTCATATATATTTAACTAAATATATTTATGTAGATATGTATATCTTTTAGAGCATATAAGCTCCTTTACTTTGCAATTTATTTACTTTCCTTGCAATTTATTTACTGTCAAGATGTTTTAAGACTAGTCTTTCTAGTCTTAAACTTGTCCTCATCAAGTCAAAACATTTTTTTTTTCTTTTGGGACTACTCTATTCTTAGTCCAGGGATACCTTGTTGAAGCTAAGTTTCCAATACTTGACATATTTCATTACTAGCTTATTTCATTAATTATTATGTTTTTCTTATGTTTTCATAATTTCATATTTATGATCATGCATGAACATATTGATTTTGTCTCAACAAGATAAGGAAGAAAAAGTTGTCTTAAAATATAAGTTCTTCTCTAGAAATAAATGTTGTTATGAAGGAAGTAAAATTTTTCATAAAAACTTAGGAATTTATCTTAACAAACCTTTTCTAGAAATCTAGAGGAGTTCATTATAAATTTTAAGAACATAGGAATTTTTAAACAATACATACATACATACACTTTACAAAGTCATAAAATGGAAAGGAATTCTTGATTAGACAAAAGTTTTGCTAAACTTCACTTTTCATCAATACTTTGAATTTCAAATAAACTAGTTGACAACCACCAAGAATTTTCTTTCATAAAAATAGAATGATCTTAAGAAATAAGGAAATCATTTCTTTAAATATAGAATTATTACTACTTTCAAAAAGTATTAGAAACTAAGCTTAGAAAATGAAAATCATTCTTTTGAAATTTAAAAAGACTAAGAAAATGGAATTAAGGAAAAGAAAAATACTCATTTAGAATAACTTGAGATATTTTCTAGCAAGCTAAGAAGAAATTTTCAAAAGTCTCACTTTTCCAAAATCCTTAAAAGATTTTACTTTTATCAAAAGTTCATGGTTTAGACAACTTCATTTATTTCATGCATTTGATACGAGTCAATAAATATATATATATATATATATATATACATTTCAAAGGTTTTATAAACTATTGTATATCTATCTCTTTGATATAAGTTTTTTGTAAAAAGAAGAAAATAAGTTTTGTGAAATTCGTAGTAAATCTGATCACCACTATTTCGGAGCTCAAACGACTTAGTTTGATGAAAATAGTTTTAGAAATAGATAGATCTTTTCGAGTATGTAGAAAACGATATATTTTATGAGAAATTTCGAGTGCAAATAAGTAAGTTATAACCATTTTAATTTGGAACTTCCTTTAAATCCGATTTTACCGCAAATTGAAGATAGATTTAGAATCTTCAAAGTAGAAATTCTATGAAAGACTCATTTTGGGTATTTCATCTTGTTTAGGTGAAGAAGGAACCGATATCGCCTTTCCGAAAGATTACTTCGACTAGGAGCGATCATCATGGAGTGAGTTACTCCCTTACTAGTTACATTTCCTTGTTTGTACTTGTAGGTAGTAGCATTAGAAGATAAGGAAAAAGATAAAAGAATAAATGTTGTGTGATTTGGATTCACGATTGATTGATATAGTTGTTGAATAAAAGTTAAGAATATCGAAAGAGGAATTGATGAATAAACCTACGTTTTCTTATAATGGTATGATGAATGTTGTTTTAATCACCTTTAACTTGAATTCAACAATAATTGAATAAACCTATATTGAAAATAATGCATGCATATCATATTTGTGAGTCACATTTATCGCTACTATTCTTCGTGTGGGGAAACGAGGAGTTGTAGCGGTGGCTAGTAAGAGTTGGAAAGTCTATATGGGCAAGTAGGAGCCGGAAAGTCTACAGGGCAAGTAGGAGCCGGTAAGTCTATAATTATTGATGGTCGTATGGGCCAGTAACCACCCAACCCCCGACATAGAGGGCGTAAAATCCATGCTACACATGGTTTCCGGTTAATCGTGTGTATTTTGTTTACTCATGTAATTGATGCATTCTCATATGATCGTCTAAATACTTATGTGTTTTTATGGAAATGTTTTGTAGATGGGAGTTATCTCACTAAGCTAGTTTTGCTTATACTCCTAGAGCTTTTTATTATAATATGATTACTTGTGGTTGGCACCAATGAGCCCTTTTTGTCAGGTAAGAGCCAAAGCTACTAGGAGTTTTTGAAGAAGTTTATATATATTTAGTTTTTGATATAGACTTCTAATAAAAATCTCTATAGTAAACTTATGTTATAATTATGTATTTATGGAAGATGGCTTAGTTGAACAAGGCTATTAGAACGAGGGAATGCCCTTAAGAAGTTGTAAGAAACTTTTATTGTAATGAATATTACATGTTTATCTATTTAAGTTCTTGCATGCATTTATTTTCTGCTTAAACGTAATATCCTTGTGAGTCTCCTACTATCTTGGAAGCATACCTTGCACGTGATATTAAAGCTCCTACGTGACTAAGGTTATCATTCATTAGCTTTAATATTATGTAAGGCGAACTACCATGTTTAGGGTACCCTCCGGGGCGTGACAACTAATCTAATACACGAATAACCTCCTGTATAGTAGCTGGAGTATCCTTTGGCGGCATGTCCAAAACTTGATAATGAAATTTGCCTGCAATTAATAATAAACATATATATTAACATGTGACTAACACAAAGTAGATCCATAGATACCATATATAAATATTGAACTTTCCATATATCGTATCATTGCCCCTATACGACTAATCCAATAACTAGTGATGATTCCAATCAAAATAGTCTGCAGAAGTATCGGCAGGAATATCTGGCAACTCTACAATCCGCTTATCATCCCACTTTGTGAACTTGTCAATCTATAGCTCCCCTATATTGGAGTAGCAAACGTATGGGGCTCTATGTGGCATCAAAACAAGCTTCTTAGTGGCTAATGAAGGGCGAACCTCGGTAACAAATATGATCATTCGACGTATAGGGGTAATGTGTGGGAAGTGTTCCTATCCCCAAATCTGCAACATAATAAGTAGTCCTGCTATGTCACTAGCATCAATGTGGGATGCCATGCAAAGTTGTCTAAAAAGCCAAATCAGGCAGGCTGCTCCCCATGTTTATTACTCAACAACCTAAAAGTCCTTAAGCAATGAGAGGTACATAACATGAACTAGATTTTGCGATTTATCCCTAACTATGAACCCCATAAGCAACAATAGAATGTAGGCCTCGAAATGGAGCTTAGTTGTCACATCATCTACATCATCTGATAATGCGCCAAAGTGTGCATCTAACCACAAAATTTTCAAGCATTCACTATCAATCTCACCATGAGTGAGTCTATCTCTAAGCAAATGATAGCACAAACCTGGCCAGTCTACCCATGTGGTACCACTAACTAGATGCCCATCGACAAGGAGGCCCATAAGACCTGCAATATCTTGTAGTGTCACGGTCCATTTCCCTATCGGTATATGGAATATATGTCTCTTGTTGCCATCATTCAACCAATGCTGTGACTAGGTGTCAATCTAGCTGTATAAAAGGTATCTATACGGCAACTAGAAAGCCAATATGTAACAAATATGAAATAAGTTACCCATCTAATCTACTAACACATCATCATGTTGCTTCAACTTAGCTTATGGCCAACAAAAATGTAATACGAAGTGCTCTTCCATTTAAAATACAAGTTTTATGAGAAGTATAATCAAAATATTGTAAGTAAACAAGTAAACCTAATAGTCCTATGCTAGCCTCATTCTGTGAATAGGCTGTCTTATATGTATGAAGTCATCTAGCAGTCTTGGATCCATTTGCCAAAAAAAAAAAAAAAGAGTACCACATAATGTTAGCAAAATCATAAGGCTTAAAAAAGGAGCAAACAATAAATATCACAATCAAGCATCAGTGTAATAAGACAAGTCACATAAACATGTTTATACCCCTATGATGTGACTAATTTATAGCTAACCTCTAAGCTACTTTCCTAGTTAGACTACTTCTAATGTTGTGCCCATGCTAGTTACATGACTCACATGACCTTATGTACCCTCTCTAATATCCATCTCATTCTGTAAGCATTTCCCTATTGACCTACCCCTTTTCCTTAAATGATAAGGAAATGGATGCCATGTTAGAATATCAATACAAGTCCAATTCGCCTTATCTACTATAGATATGAATGAGCAACCATATACCCTTAGTTGATTTCCTACCTGTACCACTATCCCACATGAGTAGCACAATCCATATGCAAAGTACCCATCACTAACATTGCATGTGAGCATGGAATTTTATAAAACCACGACTTATGGCATGTACATCTACTTAACCTTAACTCAACTTTTTGCATGTGATCTTCCTTTTGACCATATGTTGTAGGCCTTGGTGCAGTTAAACCCTCAAATATATGTTCTTAATAGTCGAAACATGTAACACTATGGGCACTTAACATGCTGTTTCACCTCTCAAACCTCTTTGTAGCATAATCTGTCAGCATCTTACCTAAAGTCATTACTTCAGTCACCTCTTCCCTTTGCCTATTGAAAATAGAATTGCAGTTTTAGGACTTTTTTTTTTATTTTTTTTATTTTTTGCTAAGGCTACCATGAGTAAGCATCTAGCATCTTTAAAAGCAACATTGTAAGTCTCAATCATGTTTGTTTTACCAATTCCAAACCTTGCACTCTCATTGTAAGATAGAGTCTACATACAAGGATGCAACTCACAAAAATATCGCAATGTCCATGGACTAATCTGTTTTGCCACTTCATGGTAACCATAGAACTTTCTTATCTAGGTTTGGGCCCTTTTGACTAGTTCTTTGAATTATTTACTCTTGGCCTTTGAATTGAAATTGGTGGCAACATGCTAGATATACCAACGCTAAGGCCATCCTCTAGGCCACACTGCATTCTTATCCTTGATTGCACGCTTAATACTAGCATGGCTGTAAGATATTAAGCAAATGTTCGTACAATCCTTGATAACATGTTCCAGCAATTTTTCGAGGAAAAAATTCCATGCGGCATTTGCTTCTTTATCAATAAAAGCATATGTCCATGGTACAATATGATTTGTTTCATCAATTGTCACTGCGATGAAGAGTTTGTGCTTGTATTTATCATACAAAAAGGTACCATCAATTGTGATTATGAGCCCGTAAAGCATTAACAATCATAACTTAGTCCATAACTAATAAGAAAATCTCGATACATTTAACCATTTATTGAAAACATACTTGTGTTAAAACGTTTCAATGGAAGGTCCAAATGCTTAGAAAAGTTTATCAAGGAAAATATGCCTTATAGTATCTACTTCAACAGTTCTTCACTCCACCTTTATTCTTAGCTTTGCCTCATGAATGACATTTAATAGATGTGGGAGCTCTACATATGAATCCTCCTAATTATCATACACTTGCTCAATAGCCTTTCGCTTCGCCTCACAAATTCTCTTAAGATAGATCTTATACCCAAACTCCTTTAAGATGATCGTTTAGAGATCTATTGCTCTCACATCTAGAGAATTATGAATCTCTATTATAATACATCTTGACATGTTGGTGAAGTCTAATTGGAAATGATCCTATCCAGTGATTTTATCCAAATATGTGTGAGGCTCTTCCCATTTGGTAATGTAAAACCACCACCTTTGTTTCTTGTAGCCCACTCTAAGCCTCCATTTACAAATACTGTTGTGGGTATCAGTATATTTAACTGCCCACGGCCTTAGGTTTGAGTCCATGACTTGATATATGTCACATCTTAACTACCCATATAAGAAGATCGTTACTCTCAAACCACATTCCAACTTTGAATTCATCATTGAATCTTTAATTTCGAACACTCATTTCTTGATCGTCATCAAATGCAATATAGTAACTGCCTACATCTGTAGTGACAAATGGCACTAGCACTAAGCTCTCTACTGCATCAACATTTGTAGGAGCCACAAAATAGTACCAGTCATTACTCCTATGGGGTATATGGGTAGTAGTTACCTAATGAGGCAAACCTATCACCCATTCATTTTTATCTTCACCATAGTCGTCACTATATTTACTTATTGATGAGTCTTACATCGTATTAGTATCATGACGACTTCTCTAATAAGGTGTACCCATTTCAAAGTTACTCGTTTGGACGTAAGTGCTAATTATTGTTTGAGTGGGATTGGAGTTCTCATCTACTAGCAATTGGTTGCCAACATTTCCATGAATGTCTACATCACACGCAGTTGCTTGTGGCAATTTCTTTTCAAATATTTGGACATACAACCACTGACCCTTCCGTGTATACCAACATCTTCTATTCATCATCATCATTAGTCACTGGAATCGCATCATAACATAGTGTCTTATCTCCAATAACACCTTATGGTGTAGCTCAATCTGATGTGTCGACCTCTTTATCTTAAGTCAACTACATATTGTGGCTAAGAATTGTCCATATGTAAAGTTCTTAGACAGACTTACCATAACAGTCGACTGCTTATCATAACCAAAACCATTATTCCATTCCATAATATTTCCATGAGCATATAATAAAAACTTGCCTTGTCCATTTCCACACATGCCTTACCAGCTCATAAAACATGGGTTGAATGCATAAAATGCGTTCATGAGTTATGAATTGCACTTTCTTGTTATCAACTATGAGTTGTAATGATAATCCAATAAGTGTTTCTTAAATCCTACATTTCAATTATACCATATTGGGTTGACCTATAATGAAAGATAGTTTGGGACTTTGATTTTACATTGCTTCTAAGTCATGCTCATATAAATATAAGTTCTGACATCACCAAAAAAATCCACAAACAATGTAGCTTCAAATTTAGAAATCATTTCTAACATTTGAGTTACACTCAAATAACTTATATTCTGAGTTATGCTTTAGGTCATTTTTGTGTTTGATTATTTAGAAATTAGTTCTAACATCATCAAACATTTATAATAGCAAGATACAATGTTGCTTAAAAATTTGAAATTAACATCCACAAACATACACATCATGAAAAAATATATGTCGCAACTACAATAATCACGAAAAAACAATGTGAAAAAGTCAAACAACTTACTTGTGAGTGCGACGTGCCCTTAGATGAATTCAAAGTTAATAGCTTGTGGTTAATACGGATCGATACTTCTATGATGCGATAAGATCAAAATTAACCGAGAAATCATGCTAATATGATCAAAATTTGCGCTGGGTTTGAATGCAATTAGGGTTAAGGTTTCTAAATTCGAGAGAATTTAGAGATTTTTGACATTTCAAATGGGGAAGAAGAGAAGTCGATGGGCAGAAATGATTCTCTCCAACGAGCTCATATTATCAAAAAAATGGGATTATTTTTTTCAGTAGTATTTTTGTAATTTTTTTAAAAATAGTCATATTAATTTCCTTCTCCCCAAAATATACTGTTATAAAAGTCATATATTGGCATATCACGCTCTATCGATCTTTTTCCTATTCTACCAAGGGCGTAAAAAATAGTTTGCCCTGTGTTCACTGCATGGCTGGCTGCGTTGTACGTGTGCCTCCCATGAGGAAAATATTACTAATAGATCCTCGAAGACATTTATTAACATAAGAAGATTTTTATCTTTTCAATTACTTGAATGCAACGGGCATTAACGGCATCAATTTATAATACGCCAGATTCAGCGATTTTTGTTTGTCAATATAATTAGTTAATAATATGTTTAAACCAAAAAAAAAAACTTAAATACTACTATATTGGCTAAAAGGTGATGAATAAACATGATTTCCTTTTGCAAGATCAAATAAGAAATGTATTCTTTTATGAGTTAAAAGGTAAAGCCAACTTGTACTACTAAAACTAAAATCGGGGAAAAAGAATATGATGCATCCTCCAATACAGCAGTGACTGACTTTGCACATCCTTAATATAAAAGCCATAAGGGTAGTGTCATGTCTATCCTTAAAAGTATTAACTACCAAAATCCCTTAGCATATAAATTGAAGTGTAATAAAACCTATGCTTCAACAAAAATTAGTCCAATATTTAGGTAGATGGAGGTTCAATTAGGTGTTATATTTAGTATGTCAAGACAAATTATTCTTATATTTTTTTTATTCGACAAAAAGATTTTAGAAGCAACTTGGCTGAAGATTTTGTTATGTTATGCATGAGTGTTTGTTCACGCAGTGATGATTTTTTTGCTTGGTCTTCATGCCCAAAAGAAAAAAGAATTATGCAAAAAGGAGCCATTACTAAACCACCAACTACATTTATTATGAGTATCATTGCTAATTTTGCATCTTGGAGGACAAGATATCCTGTATATTGCTTAGAAGATAATAGTCTATGGCTAAGACATTTGCTCAATCCAATTATTCAAAGTGGGGTCGCAATATATACTTTCATTGAATCTCGTGAGAGTCATAACCCTTTTACATATTTAGTAATTCCTATACTTATGTATTGTGAAAGAATATGAACTTTCAAAACTTCAACATTGGAAGAAATAAACAAATTCATATGCATTTCAAACATGTATATTGGCATATTTGGCTAGACATCATCACAGCTCGTTCCAAAACTGGAAACTGACCTGACCATTCATTGGCGGTTTCTAACTGGGAACTGGCCTATGGACGTGGGTCTGAAGCGGATTAAGACCCATCGATTATGGTAGATCTTGTCATTTCACCCCTGATAACTATCTTATTCAACGGTTTAGGAACCGCCGGTTCAAAAATGGTTCAACCTGTAGCTCTTGTGATTCAACACTATAAAAATATTAAAAAAAAGGAAAGAAAAAAGAAGAAAAGAAAATTAAAAAATAATTATAATTAAAAAAACAAATATTTAAACTATTTTCATATGAAAAGTAAAAAATTTATTTTCGATTCACGATATTTAATGTGTTATTATTAACAATACAAAAAATAAGTATACTTAAAATCATGTGTTATTAAGTTTAGACAAACTTCTAATCTAAGTGGACTTTTCTTTTTTAATAATATGGGATTCGTTTTTATATTTGTGGAACTTGTTATATCTTGGATATTTTAGAGTTTCACATTGCTAACATAGCAACTAAAAATGTAAATGATTGTATATAAATAAATGCACAACTATCAAATTTTTTTAAACTAATGGGTTATAAACAATTAAGCTCAATAGTATTTCAAGTTAAAAGTTTGTTTTGCATTTTTTTTCTTAAACTAAGTAAAGTTATTTATTTAAATTTTTTTTTAATTCTATAGTTTTCGATTCCAAAGGAACTAAAACCAAACCATAGGAACCAATGGTTCCAAAAATCAGGAACTAGACCAGCTCTTATGGGTCTGGTTGTGGTTCCACCAATTTTTAGAATCGGAACCAATGGATTAGGTTTCGAACCAGAACCGGTGGTTTATGTCTAGTACTAGACGTAAACCAACCTTTGATAACATCTATATCCGGCACTGAGAGGTACTTAGTACGATGATGTTTACCAGTTTCTATCCGCACTAACATATTACTCTGTAGATGAGTTAAAGAAACGGTATTTCGCAAATTACATCGTTGGATGCCCTTAGTTTTTTGGAATATGAGTTGGATAACAACCTTGACTCTCTCTTTTATTATACATGACAAACAAAATAAGGCCAGGTAGTTTGGAGGAGTTTAGACGGAGCGCGGACGGAGGTGAGTTTGGCACGAGCCTATTCAGATGGCACTTTGCTGGCTACTATGTTACTATATTGATGATAAAGAACAAGTTCTTAACACGAAAGTCCGCTCCCATTTCAAAGCTCTAGTATGTACCTTTCCGGCCATATCATGTTCTTGTACGCTGCCAGCTGAACATGCTACCTTCCAGGTCCAGGAATTTACAAACAAACATAAGAACAACTCTTGATGCTCCTAAAACTGCATCTTGGATGTTATGGAAATTCATATTTTCTTTTCTTACTTTATGCGCTTTTGTTTAGCCAGATTTATGGTAAAAATACAAGAAAAGTTACATGAAAAAAAATATCATAAAACCAAAATAAAAATAAAAAGAGAGCCGCGTTGGAAATGATGTTATAGGGTCATAAGTCTTCAATAAAGTCGAAGTACTCATATGCAATTTTAGTAGGTTGGATCTATTTGGCTTATGGGATTTTTAATTGTATCATATTTATATTTGATATACATTTATAATTTATTTATATTATTTTTATTTGGTTTTTTATGAGTACAATTGATAAATATCTGTTTGAAAACAATGAAAATATGACTTTAAAATGACTAGGATATGAGGATACAAATAGACCTAAGCTTTTTGAGAAAAATGGTTATGAACTTAATATTTTCAACCCTAGTTCTGATTTCCAATGTCCCTGTGGTTTTAATTAATTTGTTAATTGAACTTAATATGAATATTTTAAAACAAAAGTTTAGTAAGTATCCATAATGTAGTGAAATAAGTAACGTTTTTAAAAATTATTTTTGCATATGTACTGGATCAATTTTCCGACTAGATCAAAAATAGGGTTTCAAAGAATCAGAGTTTAGTCTAAAAGTGTGCGTCCATTGCACATGCTAATGCGTGCTTATCTTTATATTGGGTTGGGATTTGATTTTGCTCCAATTTTCACTAAATCTTACTTATTTTTCAAATGCAAATTCTTCTAACTCATCTAGAAGATTTTATCTAACTTAAATTTTGGATCCAAAGTTAGCATAAATACAGATTAAATCTCGGACGATCAAACCGAAAACTCAAATATGAAAAACAAATAAATAAGATGCAATTTAGAGCTTCTAATGATAATCTAAATATAAATTTTATCTTATCTATATATAAAATTAAATTTCATTTATTGATGGTGATTTTAGGATCAAGGCCAGCTTATTTGATGCTCTATCTTTTAGTTGGAATTACACTTTCGCAATACTAGCTTGAGCACCAGAGTGCCTGAACATCAATGGCTTTTCATATGATGTCACTTGACATAATGGCCCACTTATCCTCTAGTGAAAACGTTTCAACAGACTGGTCTTAAAATTGAAAGCCCAATTGAGAAAACGCCATTAGTATCTAGTATTATTTTCAAAAAAGATCCGTGCAATGGCTTAAATACAGAACTAAAGAAAAAGACAAGTACAGAAGGAAAAGGAAAAGGAAAAGGAAAAGGACGGGGAAATGTCTATAAAATTTATTTAATTATTTGAGATGATCATCATACATGTATATATTAGTGTTATATATATATATATATATATATAGATATATGTGATATATATTAGGGTGAATGTCACGAATGCTACTTGAACTTTGTCTTAATATTCGATTAATTATCTGAACTTTTATTTAGTCAATTTACTACCCAATTACATTTTTCATGTTTATAAATACTACCTCGGTTATCTCCGTTAACACCGTTTGCCATGCTGGCACTAACAGCCTATCTCCGCACGACACGTGTCCATGACCCACTTTAACTATAAGCCATTTAGCTTAATCCCAACAAATAATGATAATATCAGACATCAAATCATGTTTAGCTGGAAAAAAAATAAAGATAATAACATTAGCCCCATCTTCTTTTAAAAAAATAAAAATTTAAGACTTCATCTTCTACCTGAGACCACCAACGCCAAAAAACAACTCTCAAATTTGATTTTAAGAGCAAACTAAAATATCTCCTTTCCATTAGCGACGTCTAATTCCATCATGTTCGACGTTTGGGGACTATAAAGGAAAGCCTAGTCATTGACAATAGCATTAGATAATGTCTCAAGCTCATGCTTAGTACAAGACCCTTATCAACCATGGCCTAGTCGTTGATGGAGTGGCTGTTGTTGTGAGCAGTGACTTGAGGGAACTTGCCGCTGCACAGATGATGCGAGCAACGTCATCAGAACCATAAGAGTGGAGGAAGGCGAGGGATTTAACGGACTGCATGCCGCTAAAATCTTTAATGGTTATGCCAGTAGCTAGTTCATAGTCTAGGGTTCCTTATAGGTCGAGTGCTTTGCATAGGCCTAAAACATCAATGTTTGGCTTTGATTTGGCATCATTTTCTATCACGAATGGTTGTTGTAAAGACCCGACCTACTAATCCTATGATTAAGTAAGTCAAGTCCCCAACCACGTATAATATTTTCATATCATACGTAAGGTTGTCCTAAATCTAACAATTTATGTGAATTGTTTGTTTAAAACCACTACAACATGATACAAGACTTTTTACAAAAGGATTACTCACCTGAGTAATCTATTCATATAGAACATTTAAGGAAATAATTTACAACTTGGTGTCAAGCCATGACACGACAAAACTTACATAAGTTTTTACAAAATAGGAAAATTAGACTTTAAGTCTTTATATACAAACAAGGCTTAACTAACAAGCCTCTATTCAGAATACAAAATACATATTTAAACCAAACAACTTGTTCAAAAACTTTCTTCCTTGCTATCTTGCACTCGGTTCCTAGTCGCCCCACTCATCCATAAATTTTTCCCAATCCGACCCATAGCCCATATCATCATAACAGTCATCATCACCTGAAAATAGCAACAGTGAGCCAAAGGCCCAGTACACAGCAACAACACCCAAAAGCGTAGTGACAATCATACCTAGACTAATGCAATGCAACACTAATGTTTCATTTATCTTTCTTTAGTATTCATTGATCAAATCATCATTGGAGTATTCAAACTCCGGACAAGCCATGGGATTCTGGGGATCCTGAGTAACGCTCACGACGCTCAGGGGGTTGATATAGATAGCCCGAATATCTATATCTCCTAGATAACGTTACACTGAAAAGAATAATCTCATATAGGTTATATAGCCGTTGCTCAACTTCACTTAACTCAATCCATAATATAAATTAATTCACATGCTCCCATAAACATTGAATTAAATTATACTACTTCTTTTCAAGAATAAGTAAATGTTGCTCAGTTACTACATTTCCTATCGATTATCCGCCGAGCCTAGTCATTGCATCATGACTATTGGCCTAAGCGCCTACACTAACATATCATTGCATCATGATAAGTTACCTCTCCTCGGACCGGATTCAACGGTGAAAAACACAAGCAATTCAAGCAATACTTAAGTCATTTAGAACTTATATCAAATTTAAGTATGCCTATCCTAACAAGTACAAAGCAAGTTACTGCGTACCTGTACTAGCTCGAGAATCAATGGAAATAACCGAAAGGGGATCACTCACTGTAAAAAGAAGTAATTACAAACTCACACTTAGTTCAAGTATATATATTCGTCAAATCTCAAGTATAATCATCCAAAGAAATTCAAATAAATCATTACAACATCATCACATAGCATTTAGATATCATATATTATCATACAATACTCAACAAATACTTAAATGATCATTTATCAAGCTTAGGAGAACCTTTAACAACCAATAATAAGTTTTAAACTTTGTTTAGAAAGTATATCAGTTGAAAAGAACTAAAATTTAAGCATTGTTACTTTTAAAATTTGTGAAAACTTAAAACATGAAAGTTGTAGATCTCTTTTTAAGCTTTCCAACGCAATTTGAATCACCTCAATCGGAGGTCGGATGAAAAAGTTATGACTAATTTACAAAACAGCATCGCAATAGGAAAAATATCCGAGAGCGAAACGCCCTAGCAAACGGGGCCGTTTGGGAGACCGTTTGCACTCAGGGAAAATGAAATTTTGATCCGAGAGCACAACACCCTTGCAAACGGGGCCGTTTGGGAGACCGTTTGCACTCAAGGAAAATGAAATTTTGATCCGAGAGCGCAACACCCTTGCAAACGGGGCCGTTTGCGAGGCCGTTTGCTCCAAACACCCTTGCAAATGGGGCCGTTTGCACCAGCGTTTGACAGTTTTATGAATTTTTTTCAAACTTTAACACTTTTAACTTAAAAAAAAAAAAACAACTTTTCTCAACTCCTAACATGTCCTAAACCTTATACAAACTTCATACAACACTTCTTATACATTTAACAACATAAAACAAGAGTGATCTCCACTCCTCAACATCAAACAAGTTCAAACACTACTCCACAAGAATCAAACACTTCTTCATCAACTTTCACCAACCTAGCACACTTCAAACAATTCTAATACTTATCATACTTCAACACTTCAATTCCAAACCACATGAGAGCCTTCTACAACCTATCTACAACAACTCAAGCATTCTAAAGCTTTCCTAACAACTCTAGAACATTCCAACAAGAATTTAGCATACCAACTACTTATATTACACCACATATGCATATTTCATGAATTAAGAGGGAAATAAAGCATCTCAAACATCAAATAAACTTACCTCAATGTATATATAAGGCTTGGGGAAGGATTTTTGGTGTGTTGAGTCCAAGAAAACTTGATTTGGGTCTTGAAAATTTTTGGCCTTCTTGAGTTACGAATTTTCTTTTTCTTTGTTCTGTTTTGGATGGTCTAATGGTGCAATTAGACTTTGATGTCTATCTTAATGTTGTTGACTTTTGAGGAGGCAGATTTGGAGAAGGCTTGGGCCTTATTTGGGCTTTGATTTAAACTTAAGTTTGGGCTTGAGAGGCTAAAAAAAAAAAATCTGCTAAGTGTAGTATCTAATTTAGGCCTAAAACAAGTTTAAATCCAACACATATAATTCATTACAATAACAATTAACACTAACATGATAATTTCTAACATGAATAAACTAGATATATTTACCATAGCTTATTATCTAATCACATATGTTATAACACACCCAACATTACAAATACATTAATCCACTCAAACACATATAATTATCAATTTAGCATGCATTAATATATATTAAAAAAATTATGGCTATTTCAGTTGTGGTCTCGGTTTGAGATGGGGGATGGAGCAATGGTGAAGCTCTCGAGTCACCATGGATTAGCGGTTGTAATTGTTGATGGAGTGATTGGGGTTGGCCAAGAATGTGGGTTTGTGACTGGGGTTCTTGGTGAGAAAGATGGTGGAGTTTTGGGTTTTGACGAGGAAAGGCGGTTTGAGTTTGTTGTCTTGAGGAAGCTTAGAGAGAGAAACTAGAGAGAGAGAGAGAGAGCTTAAGGTAGAAGATGATGTCTTAATTTTTTTTTTCCCAAAGAAGATTGGCTAAACATGGTTTGAAGTCTGATCTTTATTTTTTCGGCTTAATCTAGTGGTTAAAATAGGTTATGACACATGTCGTGTAGAGATAGGTTGTTTGTGCTAGCTGTAATGGTGTTATGAGATAACAATGTAGTATTTATGAACACGAAAAGTGTAATCGGATAGTAAATTGACTAAATAAAAGTTCAGGTAGTTAATTGAATATGAGATAAAGTTCAGGTAGCATTCGTGACATTAGCCCTATATATTATATATAAATCATATTATATTCACCCGTAAGTTGTACATATGTATTATATATAGCATATCCACTTCATAAATATCCTAAATCTAGTCTATATTTTGATATAAATATTCATATAACACGTTATAGGTATAATACTTATCTAATACATTAACTATGTACGTATAATCTATACCTATATATAATGATATATATACACGTGCATAGCAAATGAATCAACTATATAATAATTTATACATTATATATATATTTCATTTTCTAAATATAATCTATATTTTATATATATTATATGTATATTATATGAACAGTGTATAATAGGTTATACATACATATAATTAGTTTATCAATTTATAATTTAGTTAAGTAATATAGGGTCATATTATTTAATTTATTATTCCCCATTGGAGAAGGAATAGAGAGAAAAACATTATTTGCGCTAAAGGAAACAAAATTTACTACGAATGAAAATTCCATTTTATAAACAAATAAGATAATAAGGTATATTCAATAATAACAATGCCATTCCCCCTCTATTACCTTCTAAGTTAAGAAATTACTCAGAAAATTAATAGCTATTCTTTATAATCCATTTGAGCAGCTAAGATATAGCTATTCTTCTGGTCAGGCAAAACAATTACGATTACATTTTATAGTAATAGTAAATCTCTAGAATAGCTAAGGATAACTATTCCATCCAACTAACAAATCCATCAGCTTGCTGCCTCAGCCCCATTAGGAAAAGGTTCTACGTCCCAGTCGCTTAGCCATAAATTTTTCAAGACTAGGATTTTCCCCTATCTCAGCAGCAAGCTAGATCATGAAAAGCTATCGAAAACCTCGTACACAAATTCGCATACTAGCTTGACTCCATTTTCCTGTAAGCAAACCCAACTATATAAAAACCTACTGGCAATCCCATGAAAGCGAAAATCGGCACAACAGTTGAATTCATTGTTCGACAACCACCTTCCAGTTGATGAAAGAGGAAACATAACACTACCGTCTATCAAAGGGTAATATACAAAGACAACAAAATAAACAAGAATGATGTGACATGCATAATCCTATTGTGGCTGGTGGCCAAGAAGCGATGGCCGGTAAAAGGCATGTGTCTGTGCAATCTCAATCCGGTCTCGAGGATCGTTCATTGATTCATCTCTCAGCGCTTGGAGAATTGCTTGTGGTGGAAATTCCCTACAGATACAGATAAGAAAAAAACATCAAAACTTCTAAACTTTAAAAACAGCAGCGCGAAACAACATGCAGCTTTATTTTTGTGTTGATTAAGCCTACAAGCATAGTTTGCCTACCTCAAAATAAGAATCTTATACAACATTTTCAAGATGGGGCAGAGCTCTACTGGAGCCACAGATTTTTGTTCCTCGGGATGCAGCACACTTAAGCAGGACTGACTTAACAACTCATAAAAAGCTTTTACAGCAGAAACTCCCTACACAATAAATTTAACATTAGCAACGTATGGCATGCTCGAGAGGATGAACGATAGAAATTCTAAGAAGGCATGTACCAAAGTAAATAGAATAATCTGTCAGTTCCAGATGCACACCCAGACAATCTTAACCTATAGTCATTTGCTACTCATGCACTAACAAAAGAAGTTGATTCTTAAGAACTTGAACATTCCTTTTCACAGTCTGAACAAAGGCAACGTGTTTATAAGTAATAGAAATACTCACATCATAACATTAATAACATAATCAACGACCCAAAGGCAGCCTTCAAACAATTGTATTTTAAATAAGAGAAGTCCAAAGATGGGACAGCTTAAAAATTGATCAGACAAATTTTCTGCTTCAAGTTGATTTTTCTTGTTGAAAGTAATTGGAACAATTTTCTTCTACCTTAAAGCATCAAAAAGATACACCTAAAAGTTTCAAGTTTAGCTTGTCAAGCATCTAAAGTAGTAAGAAACAATACCTGAATCATTCCTTTCCCTTTATGTTATCACCCATTTCAAGGCTCAACTCTCCTCCAGCCAACTTTTGGCCATACCACGCATTACGACCTTTCAACAAAGTTACATAGGTGTCTGCCAGCAGAGGCCCTGCAAGCCGCTCTGGTTCCTCAGCTAAAAGATGGTGATAAATATCAATCTCTGATGTACAGTGTGCAAAATAGACTGATTTGCTTGTAGCACTTTCATTGGTCAATGTTGCAACCATACCTGCAAATTCAAGTTTGAATTATAACTATGTAAAATCAGATCCACTAAGTCCCTGAATATTAAGATTTCAGTTGCTAATTTCTCCTATGCCCAATGGAACAAGTTAATGTTTCAGACCTTGATTTTGCTTAATCCTATACTCAAATTCACATAAACCCTACAACAAAATTGTCCACTAGTTGACCCAAGAGGTAGGCCCATGGTTCCAGCCAAAAACTTCTGGGCCACTTCTGGAGCATCTAAACAGCCTGAGCTAGACTTATAGGGTACAAAGATCATGTAGGATGGCTTGTATGCTCAGAGGTAGCTGGTCCACTTACTGTTATATTCTTTACTAGGAAGAGCATAGAATATACTGCCTCCAGCTTCTCATCATGTATTAATAAAGTTTTCAATTGATAAAGTTGTCTTTCAACATCTGGTTTAGATCATCAACATGATTTACTGGTTTGATGGGCAATCTGCTATCATATGACCAAACCCAAAAGATAAGAGAATACGTTCCTACTTGAAGTACAACTTAGGAGGCAATTTACAGTTGGTAGATTGAGAGATCCCACAAGTGGTTGCACAAATGGAATCAATCCTATAGGATTTGGAGTAGGTGTTTGGACTAGAGATGGTAGTGATCAAAACTGGAAGAAGGAAGATAATGAACAAAAAGTCTAGAAGGGATAATTGACATAGCTACCAAAGAAGAGCAGAGTTTACAGGGAAACGAAAGTCCAATTCTTGGAATTAAAGTGTTCTTTAAGTGTCTTTGAAAAAAGGCAGTTTTGCATGGATGAAGAAATGTAAAACCATGCAAACTGTTGCTCTACAATATTTAAAACTGCATTGACAATATATAACTCTGCTTAATAAGAAACTTGACATATATTTTCATGCAATGTTTCTGATTCTTAAATATATAAGGTATGGATGATTTTTACAAGCAATGAATTTTGTCTTTGATTCCAACACCCAGCATAGATTTTTAAAGCTGATTTATCAGCTAAAAGCTCTAGGGAAGATTACAAGATCCTTCCTTTTGAACATGTTTATGCACGAAAAAAAGACAAATGGAAGAAATGTGGTGACTTGACCTGGTCATGGCTGTACTGTGTTGTATGTGCTGTGTTTTTGTCTTGTGTCCTCAGTATGGGTGTGTGTATTTACTATTAGGCAGTGACTGCATGCAATGTGTATGTGGCATGATGTAAGTAAAATAATGCGATGATGTGGTGTGTTGTAATGTGAGCAGTTAGTGCATGTGTATAGGCGTCAAAGAAAACAGTAAGTGCTAGTTATCCCATGTATGTATATGTCAGAAAGGGGGAGTTTAGACAAGTATGAATTTTCTCAATATATATATATATACACATATTTTCAATATAGCTGGGTTCTCTCTAAAACAAGCCCCCAATCTTCTAATTTTTCAAAATAGGAAGACACTGAAAAAAATCAGACGAGTGCTGTCAAACCAGATTTCACTTTGCAAAGGCCAAAAACATGGAATTTCAAGCAATCTTTTAACGTAGATGGCCAATAATGAATGTTTGTCACACAATCCAGCACATATCTAACCTCACTAGACTCATTTTGTGAAACAAGATCTTATTTCTTATTGAACAGTAAGTTTTTAACCTGACTCTTCACTTAGTAACAGTGCGAGTGCTGCCAGGGAAAAGCAAATACTGACTTGATGGTGCCTGGTGCCAAAAACATTGAGTGATGATTCACTAGTATTAAGCAAATGCACCTTCAATTCTACTGAATTATGCATTCATATGCTTCAGAACTATTAGCTGCAAGAACAATGCATACTATTGCTCACCAGCAGATGATATTATTCCAATGTAGTCATTCATTATATCAAAGTCTGAAACATATCACTAATTAAATAGGTTTCCATCACAAAAAATCCAGTCTTATTATCTTGAATGATTTTCATATATAATCAGGCATCATACTATGGGACACTATTATCCTGTTTCTTGATAATTCCAGTATTTCCAACAGTTGAGTTCAAACAGCTAGTATAAACTTATTAATGGACTTACTGACAAGTAATACTTTAATTCTGCTTCAACTGAAAAATATATAAAAAGCAGATCACCTGCACCAATGGCATACACATTTTTCAATCCTCCCATAACTTCATGAGTCACAAGATCACCATTGTCCCAAACTATAAAGTGTGGCTGCCTCAAGAACTTGGCTAATGGCTTTCTCCACTTGGAAGAACCACATATTCGGGCATTGGCATATTCTTTGTTGTAAATTTCTGAGGCAATATTGGGTCCTCCAAGGTAGAGAATATTCTCCAAGGGTACTCCAGCTACAAAAAGATAAGAGAAGTGAAAAGGAAAATTTCCAAACTCAATGCTGAGGCCTCAATTAGTAAGAAGAGTGAAGGAAGAGCTTTAGATAAAAAATCAATCCATATCAAACATAAAGGCAGCCAAATTTGCATGTTAAACTTTTTTCCTACCATCCCAATTGTATCGGAACTTATAGGTCATTTCTTCCCTAGGAAGCAGTTGAATGGATTTAAAATATGCAGGGAAACACCAGTCCAGGCCTTCAAATTTACAGCAAGTAACAAAAAATGGTAAGCAAGACTAAAATCAGCAAGCACTCAGCATTTTAGATGACAACTAATGACAAAAACATTGCACATGACTATTATTCTGAAAATTATCAAAGAAAAGCTTGCAAAGTGACTAAAGAAAATGGACAACTTACTAGCTCGACTAATCATTTGGGTGGGAGTTATCACATGGGGATCAGGCGTCAATTCTGCCTCTACACCCTTTGCCAAAGATATGATAACTGGCATAGTAATTCTCTCCTTCCAATACCGACTAATTTCCTCAAACACCTCGCGAGTCTCTGTCGATGGCAACCCATTGATCACGATATCAGCATCCCAAACAGCCTCTTGTAAATTGGTGACCACTTTCAATGGACAGAGAGGTGTATCAATCATATTCAAGCAAAACCCATCTTTCAAAATCTCGTCAGCATGCAGCGTTCTATCACCTAATCTAGCCTCGACATACTTTAAATATGCACACCTCCTTATAAGTCTCCTCAACACATCTTCCCTAGAATTTATCACTTCAAACAAATGCTCAGCCGTCGCTTTCAACTGATCTTCCCGGTCTTCTCCATATCCTAATCAAAACCTTGTCTCTCAAATGTCCATAACTTTCTTGCAACATTGCCACAAAAACACTTCCCCAAGCACCAGCCCCAACACCGACAATTCGCAATGGATCACCCTCTGCTTTTCCCATAAGGCGTCGAAGCTCATCCAGCTTCTCTTCTACGGATCCATTTGGCATCTGGACTGACCCATTCACGTACACTCCATTCATCACTCTCAGAATTACCATTACCAACCATGTCACCTATTCTTCTTCTCCCACCAAACCCAACTCTGATGCTTCTATAGAGTTTGAGCTTCACTCTTTAACACCTTTATACTCTAAAAACTTTTGAATATATATTTCTGACTGATAAAACCCAGAAAATGCACAAGCTAAATTTATCACTAATCTACGTTAAACTCCTCAAAGTTCAAACCTTTATCGACTCTACGAATTTATACACTGAAGTTCTCAAATTATATCACTAACCGAACAAAACCCAAGAAATGCTCAAGCTTGAATTATCATAATCTAAGCTAAACTTCCTAAAGTTGACACCTTTTTCTACTCTAAAACCTCGTATACTGAAGTTCTGAATCACCTTCTTTAAATGAAGAAAACCCAACATATACACAGAATCAAAGTATCATAATCCAACCTAAAGTCCAAACCTTTTTCCGTTCTAATTACTTATTCACTGAAATTCTGAATCAATCCAAAAGCAGAAGAAAACTCATGAATTCAACAACCTTAAAATTATCAGAACCAGAAGACTTTAGCACAAAAACCAGCTAATCTACCAACTGGAGTAACTTAAACTACAATGATGAATTTTTTTTAGTGTGATATGTAACAAGGGGATTTAGAATAAACTTAGTACTTGTCGGAAAACTCTAAAACCTTGGGTTATTATTTATGGAATATGCGAAACACCAATATATTAAAGCTTGAAAATTTCCGCCTCGTTGGCCGACCCCGTCCACGATCAAAGTGTGAAATGTACGAGGAACGCAAAGAAACAGATGAAGTGTGAAACAAACGAGGAATCAAAACGCCGCGTTTAAGGGTAGTTTCATATTTGTTTCTGAATTGTGTACTGTTCGCTTTTTCATCGAATAATAAATTATATTCGGTTAATAAATAAGATTATTAAAACAACTTTAAACCCATATTTCCAACTAAATTTCCCTTCCCAATATATTCTCCAGTATAAACTTCCTATAGAGCTTTTATGGTCTAATCCAGTCAACTACTTAACTATTAAAATAAATATAATAATTAAAATATTAATTATTTTAAATATTTCATAATGATTGAATATGATATAAATCGTTAGATAGTGATGAGATCGATCTCGTCAAAATTAATAATAAGATCATAAAATTTCCCACTAGTTATTTATATTAATGTAATCCAGCATGTGAATTAATGGGGAGTTAACAAAATAACCCTCATATGTTTATTTTGTCCTCCTCCCATTAGGTTAAGAGATGGATAATCTTTAATGAAATATTAATACATTAATCATTATTTAAAGACTAAAAAACTACTTTTTAGTCAAACATCTTTTGTTTTTTTTTTCCTTTTTTTTTTCCAAATTAACACTTTCAAACCAAGAAATGAAACTTTTTGCATATATACTTGCCCATTTACTTGGAGGAATGGAATAGAGGAGGATAGAAAAGTTATGCCTTAGAAATAGTATTACCAGTAATAGACTAGAAATCATTTATTACCTTATTTACGTTATCTAAAGTTTTATTACTAGAAATATATATTTCAATGTTTACTTTAATTTATTGATTGCAGTGTTAAATTGGGAATACAATTAAAATTACTAGTACGCGTTTATTTGATCAATTAGTAAAGAAGTTATATATACTCACACACATATATACTATTCATAACAACACATTATATATAAACATATGATTATATATAATATATATAATACGTTCACATATACAATATATATAGATTATATGTTAGTCCACACACACATAACTTATTATATATAACATATATGTATATATATCTTATACATACAACTTATATTTTTATCAATACCATATTTATTTTTCATTTATACAATATTTATACTCTAGATTATTAATTTATATATTTTTGACATATGTATATGTATATAAATCATAATTTATAAATAAAAAATGATATAATGTATAGCTTGTAACTTAGATATATGAATTATAGCTTATATATAACTTATATATACAACTTATATATTTTGTCAATATTCTATTTACTTGTTATATATATATATAATACATAGTATTTATATTTAAAATCTCTAGATTATATATTTGTATTTTTATACATATTTATTACTTATGACCATATTTCATATAACTTATATACATATATATATATATAACTTATCACTTATAATGCATATATATAAACTGTTATTTATAACTCAAGCAATATAGCTAATATATAAATTGTAACTTATATAACATTAAACATATATAACTTATAACTTATAAATATTCATATATATATATATATAATCTAACTTATAAAATACAACTCACACGTATAACTTATAACTTATATACAACCTATGTGTTTTATCAATACACTATTCATTTATCATATATACAACATATAGAATACATAGCTAATATATTCATAATCTCTAAATTATTATTTATATTTTTTAGACTAAGTAATATATATATACTCATAACTTATATGTTAATATATAATTATATTATATAATATTACTTATAACTTATATAAATGTAATATGGCTTAGTATATATATAACTTTAATATATAAGTTATGAATTATAACTTATGCCCACTATTTAACTTATAAAATATAACCTATGTGTATAACTTATAGCTTATATAGTTTATCAATGCACTTTATTTTTTCTTATATATATAACATATATAATTCATATCTTATATTTATAATCTTTAGATCATGTATCTATATATTTTTTTTATGTAACTCATAATATAAGTGATATATTATATATATGTTAATATAAATTATATATATAATACATTACATATATTTTCAATATTTAATATAGCTTAATATATATACTTTTATAGATTGTATATACAAGTTATGAATTATAACATATATCTATTATTTAGCTTATAAATATAACCTATGTGTATAACTTATATATACAATTTATATATTTTATCAATGCACTTTATTTTTCATATATATATATATATATATATAACATATAATTCTATCTTTATATTTATAATCTTTAGATCATGTATTTGTTTTTTTTTTATGAATCACATATATAACTGATATATGATATAAATACATTATATATATAATTTACTTATCTAATATAGCTTATATATGTATGACATAACTCATATATATATATATATATATTATGAAACATAAAACATATATTACTATTAGTAAGATGAAGAAGATCAAAAGACAAAAAAAAAATGACTTGTTTGAATGAAAACAAAAAAGAGGGTTTTGTGTATTGTCATGGATCTTTTTGTTAATGAATAAATTAGTAAGGATAAAATACTAACATCATTCAAATATTTTACCATGAGAGAGGAATAAGAGGTAATAAAAAAAAAAAAAAACTTATGGTAGGTGGTTTTTTTTTTTTTTTATTCCCTCTACAGGGAAATAGAAAATTCGGCAATAGCATCACCTCGTTCATTTGTGCAAGTAAACGAGCTAATAGGCTGATTCTTAGGAACAACTATTTTATTCCTTCTCTACTACCTCAAAGTAAGTGGGTTGAGTTAATGTGACTAATGATACTTGAACTTTTTGCTTATAATAGAGTTATATCTAAAAAAGATTTGCTCCACGAAATACCCAAACTTTTTAAAATTTGCACTAATTGTACCTGTGGTCAAAATCAGTCCTTTCTTCAACAATAAGCTGTGTGGATCTCTCTCTCTCACATAACAGAGTTTAAGGAAAATTTTGATTTTAGCTTTTAAGCTTAAAATTTGATTATTTTAGACAAATCGAAAACTAGGTTTTAGTGATCATGATGTAAAGTTTTAACATTAAATTTATTTCATGGATTTGGTTTTGGAGCATGAATATAAAAATAGATGGAAAAAGTTGAGACCATGATTGAGAGAGAGAGTAAAGAAGAAAAAGAAGAGTAGCACTAGCAGAGAGAGAAGAATAAGTAGTAAAGAGAGAGAGAAGAGAGAGAGAAACTCAATAGAAAAAGGAGAGAGAGATAAATATGTTAAATAGGTGAGAGTGCAAACTTTAAAAATTTTAGGTATTTTTTGTAGGATAAAATATTTTTAAATACAATTCTGTTATAAGTAAAAATTTTAGATACTACTAGTGAAATTAACTTTGTATACTTACATAATTCCTTGTATCTTGTTGTGTTGCTAGGTCGAAATATTTTATTTAACTCTATAATATTTATAATAGTTTGAGATTCAATTTAAACAAATGCTTTGAAAGTATAAAAATTTATAAACTATTAGATACAAGTGTGAGGTTAAAAAAAAAATCCTATATAAGAAATGGCTGGATTATGGAAGAATTTATAAGAGAAAATATTTATTAATTTAATACCTTACATTAATTTTTTTTCTTTTGTTATGTTTAGTGTAAAACACTTAGTGTGTTCGTCATAAGATCAATTGTAAAATTTATAGTTCTCTTCCAAACAAGTAGTATCAAAGCAAAAAGAAAAGCTTTATGGTAAGTGGATTTAGTGAATCAACTTGACAAGTAAGAAAAGACCTAAGGTTTATGCTGAGGGGGAGCAAAGTTGAAAGAAGGGCTTTAAGATAGTAAGCGGTTTAGTTGAGTTAATTTGATAAACAAGATTAGACAATGGGTTCAGGCTTGGGGAACTAAGATCTTGGTCTATGTGATATTCACATTTTTAAGAGAAAAATTGTTGATATACTTAATGAGAGGTTAGAAAAGTGGAAATATGAGAATTGTATGGATTTATATAGAAAAACAATCAATTTGTTGAATTCCTCTTATTGAAGACTTGCACTCTCCCTAATATAATATGGATTATTTTCTTAGCCAACTTTTTTTATGGAACACATATTACATATTATATAATTTCAAAATCTTTTTTTAGCACATATATGTGACATGTATTTCTCTAATATTTTAAGCAAATCTAGAATTGCTTGGACACTTAATATAAAACTATTTAAAGAAATAAGATTGTTGTATGATAATATTCATTAGGAGTATACATTGAACTAATATAGCGAAAAAGAAGAATTGGATGAATACTAAAAGATTCGAAAGTTACACTCACTTTGAGACAAGGGAAGGAGAATGGAGAAGAAATGAAAGGGAAAAGGTTAAATCATATCTTTGATTAAAAGTGGAAATGAAATAAAAAAAAATTATAAAGAAGACAATTTATTTAGCCCTATTTTGTTTACTTTCCAAAATTATAGAGTTAGAGGAGTAAAAATGGGAAAACCTATTTAATTTTGCATTCTATTAATTTTTTTCATATCTTTTTTTCCTTATTATTTTTAATCAATACACTTATAATTTCTTATTATATTTTGTTTTTAATAATTTCTCTCTTTTATTATCAAACACATTATAATTTTTTCCACACATATTCGTACTGTTTTTTTTTTTTTTTTTTGTGCAATAATCATATTGTACCCTTTCTCTCTTAATCTTGTGCCACCCACCAAAGTGTGGAAAAGAAATAGGAACTGGTTTTGGTCATTCATATATCATATTGATTAGCCACACGCACACGTGTCAATTTCTCAAGTGTGATGAGTGATGCCGCATGGAACGACCAAATTAGCCTAGTATTTAGTGCTTGTTGTGTTGATATTTGTGCAGTAATCAAAGTTTTAACGTCCCAAGTACATGGGAAATGTCCATGTATAGGATATGGCCTTGTAATAAGGAAATAAATGAAAGCACTTGTATAGGTTTGTCGATTAACAAAAATGAAAAAGAAATGAAAAAAAAAATTATTGGGCAACTATGCCTTTCAAATTCCGTCGCAATTACAATTTCTTAACTGCAAATTTTATTTTCTAACCATTTAGTATATAATTTCTGCAATAGAAAGATTATTTTAAATTTAAATTTGTAACCAATTACCTTTAATTATCATTATTATTATTTTGTAGCAGAAATTTTGAATTTCATGGGTTAGAGTTTTCAAATAAATTTATTTAGGGTTTTTACAAAAAATACAAGTTCACATATTTTGAAAAACTACAAATACTCTTCTTTTATGGGCAATTTTACTTCTAATTATTCCAAGTTTCTACGTGGGTGCACTTGTCAGGAGCTAGCTGTGTTAACCTTAAGGAGCGAATGATGTAATCGATTGCACCAAGATCGTGTCGAAATTTGCTTTTAGAGTAGTGAACCATCCATGATACAGTTTCATTAGAGTGATAAGTTTGTCTTACCTATCACATATTATATTCTAACAATTTGAAAAACGAATATTTTTTTTTATTATGGTTGTTTCTTTGAACATGACTTTACTTGATCTATTTAAACTTGAACCTCTTGATGGAACTAATTATAAACATTGATCTAAAAAATTACTAATATTTTTTTAGCAATTAGAAGTTAACTACGTCCTTTTTACTAATTTTCCTCTTGAAGCTACAACCATCGAGACAACTTCTACTCCTTTAACCATGTCTCTCACTAAAAATGCTAAAACCACTCATGATGACTTTCACAAAAAATTTTAAAAAGACAATAAAACAATGAGAGGACATTTACTAAACCATATGAACAACTCATTGGTTTGATTTATTTGTCAATCACAAGTTTGCTAAGGTTATTTAGGATACCTGGAAATGAGATATGAGGCTGATGATGCGAGAATATGAAATACTTTGTTGGAAAATGGCTACAATTTCATATCATTGATGACAGGCCAATCATAGAGGAAGTTCGAAATATTCTAAACCCTCACTTAGTTAAATTAGAATGGTTTAATTTAATAATACAATAAATAATTAATTTTGAACGTAGTATAGACGGTTTAATTATATCAAATTAGTAAATAATAGGAAATGATTAGATAGTTTGATATAATTAAATTAGTAAATAGGTTAATTTGAAATTGATACTTAGATTATCCATTCTTTAATTGTTTAAATTGTTTTATATAACTATTTTTATAAATTGGAATTTTATTCTCTTCTAATTTTTCAAATATAATCTCATTTCTTAAAATTTAAATCTCTAAATTCCTGAACTTTCAAATTTTATGTTTTGCAAACTTATAAACCTTTAAATTTAATTTTGGTTACCATATGAATTTTGATTTCATTTACCCATCTAAAAATATCAGTTTACACCTCAAACTCAATTTAAATATTAGTTTCTTGTAAACTGAGTTTCTAAATTATATTTCTAAACCAATTTATTTATTTCTATTAAATAGAATTTCAAATCATTTTCTAATTAGTTTTGATATTTAATATAATTACAGGAAATGTTTAAATCCAATACTATTTTGAAAATATATTTATATTTATCATTTTTCCTTTCTTTTCCTTTTTGACTTCCCTTCCTCTTTTCCCTTGTCTTTTCTCTTCTTTTTCTTTCTATTTTCCATTTCTTTCTATCTCTCTCTCTCTTCTTCTTTCAAAATTGAACTTTAAATCTCAAATTCAAGAAGGCTAGACAAGGAATTAAAGTTAGAAAAGAGGATAAGAAGTGGAAATCAAGTTAGAATAAGCTTCAACAACAAGAAAAGGAGATTAAGTTGCATGTTCATGCCAAAAAGATAAGTATAATAGTTTTGTGTTGTTTTAATTGTTGTATGCGCATATATGTGATGAATTTGAACTAGAATTATGCAGAGTTGTGATTAAGTCTATAGATTGAAGATATGGAAACATATATGTTAAAAACTTGGGTATGTTTATGCATGAATGGAGATGAGTTGCGAAGAAGATGATGAATAGTAAATATGGATTTGATGAAGCGGTTAGGAGACGTTTGATGAGTATAGAAGTGTTAAAAGTAATGAAAATTAGTTTATATGTTGTTTATACGATGTTTGGAATGAAGTTATTCTAGTTTAGGAGTGGAATTTTGAAGAAAAGAACAAGCAAAAACGTAAAAGTCGAACCCAAGGCACTCATCACGAGCGTGATGGATCCCATGATGGTCTCTGATCATTAAAAACTTTGATAGATAAGTCATCACGAGTGTGATCAAGGGTGTGATGGCCTATGATCATGCATTTTTCCTTCATTACGGACATGATGGCCTTTGATCATGCATTATTCCTCCGTCATATGCGTGATAAGCCCTCCAGCAGCGTGACAGTGTTTTTGTAATTTAATCATTACTTTTTCATCTAACTCGATTGAGGTGATTCAAAATGCTATGGAAAGCTTAAAAAGAGATCTACAACTTTCATGTTTTAATTTTTTTTCAAATTCTAAACGTATCAAGGCTTAAATTTCATTTGTTTTCAGCTACTATATTTTCCAAATAAAGTTAAAAACTTGTTTTACTAGTTAAGTATGTGTAGTTAAGTATAAAATGAATCTCTTAGGGTAAAATGAAATAGATAAATGATAGTTAATGTGTTATGTTTGTTGAATGATATAATTATGAATCAGTTTAGTGAAATTTAAAACTTAATAAATAATTTGATTAAATATAGAGTTAGATATAAAAACGAACCTAGTTAATAATCCAAGTTCAACTTGGCTTAATTAACTTCAATAAACTAAAATGAATTAGAACAATTAAGTTTAATTATCTTGGCTTAGTAAATGAATTAAATGATTAAATCTAGTCAATCTTGACTAAGTTAAGTTAAAATGGGTTAATAGCTAACAATTGGATTAGATTAATATGTTAATATAACCTTAGTATAACATGGTGAATATGTTGTTTTAAATGCGTGTTTGATTTGAAAATAGATGTTTGTGAATATCAATGACATGATGATGTTTTTATAATAAGAGACCAAAATCAAAGTGAAAAGAAATATTTTGACAAATAAAGGAAAACTGTTCATATTTTAGTAGGGCGATCTTCGCAACTATAATGGGGTCCCTAATTAATGTTTGATCAAATAGGATTATAAAATGAGTTTGATATAAATGGATAATTAAACTAAATGCTTATATGAGTTTATTATTGAGCAGATATATGGATACTTGGTTTATCTTTTGAAATGGATTATGATATACCCTTAATCTCTATTTGGATTTCAAATATAAGGTACGTACTAACTTGCGCGATGATTGTTATGAAATGCATTCTAAAATGGATTAAGAACTTAAAGAAGGCCTAAGTATTGAGTGTTGTTTTATGCGTATGCTATTGAATCCAGTCCGAGGAGCAGCAACCTTGTCAGAGTGAACAAGTTAGTTTAGGTGCTTAGGTTACCCCATCATGATGCAATGATATTTATGGATGGCTTAGTGGGTAGTCAATGGGGCAAACGGTATCGGTGTAATATCTATCTTGATTGGTGAGTAGTAATATATTAGGGTTTAAGTTTATGAGACCAGTTAAACCCTTTTATATTATGGACTAAGATGAGTAGAGTGCGTGTAACGGCTGTAAACCCTAAATGAGGCTTCTATTCTTTTTCGGTTATATTATCTAGGAGATATAGGTAATCAAGCAACCTTTATCAATCTCTCAGCGTCGTGTGGTTACTCAGAACCCCAATTCCTAGTGGCTTATTCTAGAGTGTGAGTTCTCCTATGATATTTGATTTACTTTAAATGAAAGATAATAACTTGCTGGTTATTGTATTGCATTTAGCTAGCTGTGTGTCATTCCGCATCTGTCTGTGTTATTGTATACTGAGTTTCGGCTCATTATTGTTACTAATGTTCTCTTTCAGGTATTATATGGATGATTGAAGTTGATAATTGATGATTGGATGATGATGATGAAGTTGTTGTTGTTGATGAGTCGTTGATGTTGATGATGGTATTTGTCTTAGATTTTGGGCGCATATCAGAAGAGTTTATTGAAGAGTGAAGTGAGTTAGACTGTGGATTTTATTTGTATTTGTTTTTATTTTGTTTTAAGTACTGGATTTATATTTTAAGTTATAATATTTTTTTAAGGGGCTCTTGAAGCCCATGTTTTGTAAAAGAAGTTTTTTGAAGCTTTTTATACCATCATAAAAAGGTATATGAGATATATGATGGTTTTTTTTTTTTTTGATGTTAGTCTACTCATGAGAGTAGATAATAAAATGTTTATGTAAAGTTTATTTTCTGAATCATAAATCCAGTGGTTATTAGAATTTAATTCAATGATTTCATAATTTAAAAAGCGAGTAGCAAGTTTTCACAATAAACATATCATTTTAAGAAGCCTGAGCATTTAATATATGAAGTATTATACGTGGCGGTAATGCCTTAATTAAAATTTTAGGGCGTTACAAAGTTCACAGGTATGAAAACTTGGTGACTAATGTTCCTAGTGAAGGAATGAAGATGTGCGAGATCCAGCAGACAAATGTATTGCTAGAAAAATTCCCACCTTCTTGGAGTGACTACAAAAACCATCTTAAACATAAGAAAAAGGATTTGACCCTATAGGAGATGAATAATCATGTCATACCCCAAATAGGGTCTAACGTGTCAACAGTGGCTACCATCAATTAAGTAAGTTTCCAACCAATTTTAGATTTAAGAAATCGTTATTTAAATATTACAATCCATAGTATCTAATGAAATTATACATCTAAAGTCATTAGAAGTAGTCCCTTGAAACCTTACAATACAAATATCAAATTTTCAAAAAAAACAAAAATATAATATCTATAGATGTATGGATTCAATTGTTTTAGGATGATCATGGGAGTATTGGCATGAAAGTTTTAGAGTAAGGCCCATTGGAATTGGCATGCCGAACTCCAACCTTTCTCTAATTAGCTCACACACATTACAAATGAAGGCTTCAAATGACCTAAGTTAATAAGAGAACCCACATCCATATTCATCATGAGAGGGACTCATTCTAATAGTTAGTCGCCTGTCTCATTTGACGAACGACATTGATGGCTAGATCTCTATAAATACTCTTAGTCCTCATCTCATTTAGATGATTGGAAATCTTGGACAAATGTCATAGTACTACCGTATTTCCGTTTTAGTGAATCAATTGCTTGATTTACTCAAGAACGCACATGATCTTGTGATACTTAGTGAAGTTGATGCTTCCTAGCTCCCTCATCTGTCACACGTGTATTATAACCTATTGGGATTGCCTACTCCTCCTCCCTGCATGATCTTCTCTTGATCATCTTAGTACGTGTTGTTTCCTTAGGTCACGTATAACGCAATTGTCACGTGATACGTATATGGTCGTTGCATCTGGAATGATACCCACGCATTCTTAGTGACTTTACTGGGGGTAGGGAAATATGACACCTCCAAGAAAGAGACCTACTGACCCTACTAAGGGTACAACTCAAGAACCTGATGCCACTCCTGAAGTTGTTGTGCATGACATGCCAGCACTTGAGGATGTTAACTAACCTGCTGATACTCAAATTGATAATGCTTTGATTTTGCGTGCTGTGCAAGAAAATACCTTGTAAGTCAATCAATCAATGCAAGAGTCCGCAAGACAATTCCAATAATTCATGATGATGTTTGCTCAATACCTTATTGGTATAGTTGTTATTATTACCATGCAACAGGGTGCGACATTGTCAACTCTTGCTATTGTTGTGCAGCAACGTGCTTCTCAGGCACATCAAGCTCCTCAAGCACCTCAACCTGCTAATCTTCTTCTTGCTTCTGAATATGATCATATTAGAGTTGTTGAGTAAGCCGCTCTGCTAGAACTTATAGTTACACAATTGCTTGTACCTCATGTAGTGAACATAGGATTTAACTTGGAGCACCCTTAGCTTCCCAGCTTACACTACATGCTCAACTTGGAGGATCCTCATCCTCATAGGCTACACTACTAATTGTCATTGGTAGACCTACTATTTAACCTAATGTAACTCTGCTCCAAACGGCTGCTCCAGCTACACCAGCTGAAGCTACTACTTCAACTCCTAAAGGCACATTTGTTACGAAAGAAGATTTAAACATGTACTTGAGGGAAATACAAGCTAAGTTTAATGTAGGAGTATTAGATCTCAAGCTCCTATATAACCAATGTATTGCTGCTAAGCCATACCCTTAGGACTATGTGAGTCCTAAATTCATGTTATTCAATGATAAGAAAAGAAGTGCCAAGAAACATTTGCTGAAGCTTATCGAAACAATAGTAGTTTATGGGTTTGATGATGATTTGAAGTTGAAAGAATTTTCTAAGTCACTCACAGAGAAAGCACACACTTGGTATGTTAATCTTCCCTTTGGATTGGTAGATTCTTGGGCAACAATGTGTGAAATGTTTTTAGAAAAGTTCTTCTCGACATAAGAACAGGTGACATTGACTAATATGGGATGGATTCATTAGAAGCCTAAGGGAGACTTGATGGATTATATTGAGCGATTCAGGGAGCGTTCACTGGACATTAAACATATATGAGATGAAAGAGAGTTAGTGAAAATTTGCATCCAAGGTATTTTATTGAGTATGCTGTGCATATGGAAAATCTTTCATTAGCCTCATTCTCCACTTTGCTTGAGAATGCACAAAGAACCAATAATTCTGTTGCGCAATAAAGAGGAGGAAATGTGAAGTTTAACAAAAGAGGATCGTCCATGAATATAACTCAAAGTAAGAATTCCAAAGATGGGAAAGACCAAGAGATGAAAAGTCTGAACGTGAGAGAACAAAGCAAACACTAACATATCCTTGCTCAATGGGAAATGTGCATGCTATGCTAGATCAGTAGTTGAGAAATGAAAATCTCAAGCTCTCAAGGGTAGAGCGTTTACCAACTCAGGAGGTGTCACGCCCCGAGGGTACCCTCAAGTCTCACTTAAATACTATCACTAGATTACCTTTAGAGAATAACAAGTTTTCAAAACAATAGGATCTTTTAGTTGCTTGATAAGAAATGATAAATACATGTAAGAAATAAATTAGTGAATAAACATTACAGAACTATTACAAACCAAGTAGTCTTCTTGAAGTTCACAACTGATACAATAACACTAACTAATCTATTCTAAGAAAACATAACCATTATTTCCAAGTATAACCATAAACTTCCAGCTCCTAAGCTCTTACCAGAGCCATACTCCTGGAAGTGACTAACCGGGGTCGTAGGGTAAACCTGAAAAGACTGTTGGAGTATGAGCGAAACCACAGCTTAGTGAATAACCAGGTATACCATACATCACACAAGTTATTAGCAAATCATATGTAATGCAAGCATTTAACCATATGCACAGATACAAGCTTGGATGATCTAGAATCCAAACAGGAAAAAGATTTACGCTCTCTTTTTAAGGGTTGAAAAACCATTACTCCATAACCCACCTGCCCAGGAGAGACTAAGATTACAAGAAAATCAACGATTTCTCGTTTTAGGGTTATCACTTTTAATATAATCAATTAAACTGACCATTTCCTGTATCCATCTTAGAAACTCCCTAAGTATTAATCATTTCAAAGTGATACTACGGGCGACGTTCTTCGGTGCCACTTAGTTCCCGTAGAACCAACGGAACAAAGAAAACCTTGGAAGAACTAACACATTAGAACAACCAAGCATTAACTGAGAATCGAAATATTAATACATAGCAGGCTGTCATCCCTTTATATATGCAATAATGCAGTTCGTGTAATGCATGACCAGATTATTTATTAAGTCAATAGTTTTTATTCAATTTTTTGGCGATCATACATTACACACATTCATCATTCTATTACTTCACAACATCAATCATTGTATTATCTCTTTTAAAATGATAGCTCAGCATCCATTCAATCATATCACAATACAGTTCAAACATTAATTTGATTATCTTTGTATTATGTGTTCGGCTATTTACAAGCAAAAACAGTACAATATAACTGAATTACTCACCTGCTCATTCTGACTCAATCGTAATAATCAGTTGGAAGATCTTCTAGTGTATCAAAGTCACCTATTAAGATGAATAAGGTATTCATCAATATAATATAGATTGTATAACTAAATCCTATACGTGGCTAGTGTCCTAAACTTGATATTTATCAAGTTTTGGTAGTGACTAATACTAATTTTATGTTATTCTATACCGAACTCATTATAGTTAGTCATATTTATTTATTAATACTTAGTGTCGTCGTGTTTCTCTTAATTTATCTCGTATAATTATCTTGTTATTTTTAGAAGTCACATTACTCAAAATTCCATTCTTACCTATTTTATCTATTTAAAACAAATATTTGCTTATATATAACTTTTTATTAACACTTAATGTTTTTCTCTAATTCTTAGGAATTTAAGGTTTATCGAATATTAGTTAAAATATTCTAAATATTTGTATTTACTTATTTACTTAATAAATTTTATATTATCATATAGATATATAATATGTATTCAGTAGCCTTATTGCATATATATATTCTGTTTATTTCGAAACAAGCTTTTGTAGAAGAATTATAGGTGTACGCCGGCTCAAAGCCGCCGGCTTTGAAACCCAGGTGCCGGTGTTGATTTGGTTTTGCAAATTATTTCTTATCAGTTACACTGGCTTAAAAGCTGTCGGCTTTCAACGTATGCCGGTCCTACGCCGCCGGCGTAGAATTCCCAAATATCCGGCTTTCATTTAGTTTTACGTAAAAATAAATTTTACGTAGCTTCTGTTCAGTGTAAGCCGTCTCTACACCGCCGGCCTATCCTTGTAAGCCGCTGGCGTTTGATGTTTACACTGCCGGCTTATAGACAGTGTTAGCATTGTTCATCATCTTCCTCGATGATCCGATTCATATTTCTTAAATTCTCAACGTTAAAAACATTCTTAAATCATTCCTAAGTGTTTCTATATCTTATATATAATCATACAACAACTCTTAACACTTTTAGATACATAAAATCTTAGATTTCG
This sequence comes from Combretum micranthum, assembly GCA_024138025.1. Lineage (NCBI taxonomy): Eukaryota > Viridiplantae > Streptophyta > Magnoliopsida > Myrtales > Combretaceae > Combretum > Combretum micranthum. Next base: position 88,633 of record JAMXBD010001701.1, on the reverse strand, counting down.
ATCTTACTAAAGTATAGCTAGGGTTTTGGATTTTTACCTCAGTTGAGCCGATCCGATGAAATTCAAAGCTGGTATTTGTGTTGATTATGTTCCTATGATTACCAGAAGTTAGTTCTAATCCTTAGATTTAAACGAAAATCATTCGAATTACATCAACTTACCTTTGAACTCGTTTCCAAGTATTTTTGGTATTGTTTTTCTTTTGATCCGAACTTGAGTGTTTTGATCGGTTTGATTTCTGTTTTTAGTTTGTTTTGGTTGCTATTTAGGAGTAATTTCGTTCTGGAAAGTTTGAGAAATAATGAAGGTTGTTTGTTTCTTCATTATGAATATTAAACACATATATATAGAAGGAAGAAGAGAGGAACTTGCAGCTGTGTTGTCCTCCGAATTTCCTTCTATTTTTCCTCCTCATTTGGCTACATTTGATCTGTAGTTTTCATGCCATTAATGAGAAGTCCACTTGGCATTATTTGATTGGCCTTTAGGGTGACTTTTGTTGACAAAGAGGTGCATTATTGGAGCAATTCCGGCTCCTCTTCTTCTCCAAATCTTCCAAGGCAATCTTGTAGCCGAAATCCACCGAATGCATATATAAATATTAGTTAATTGTTTTAATTTAGTTTTAGGATAATTTAACAAGTTATACAGGTACAAATTAGCTAATATATTGAGAGTTTTTGTACAAAAATATATTTATAGGGTTATACAAAATACTTAGATTACCAAATAATATAAATTTGAGTTTTATATAAACATGATTAATTATTTGTATAATTTTATTTTCCACGATTAAGGTTTCTTAAGTTCATTAGGTCAATTTTTGTTTTAGGCTTCAATAGCTTAAGAAACCATAATTAGAACAATAGTGTGATCCAATTATTTATTTTGAGTTTAGATCTTGAGTTATTTATCATTTTATGTTTTTGTTATGTATTTATAATTCTAACGGTTTATCTTTAGGTTATCGGTTTCTGTCTATAAGTGTAGTTATTTAGTTACTTAATATCGCATTTGATATAGAGGCTAAACTATATATATATAATATATATATATCTTTAGTTGTCAATATCTATCATGAATTCTTATTAGTAGCATTTAATACTATCTAGAGACCTTGAATTTAGGGTTTAAATCCAAGTCTAAGCTCATTACTACTTCTCGTTCTAATTTCGTATCATTATTAAGTTCAAAAGCAATCATTTAATCCCTATATTTATATTTTCTTATTTAAATCTATTTGTAGAACAAGTTTCGGGTTTGAGATTTAGATTTTCTTTTAATCATATCTTGAATTATCCATCCAAGATACGAAATCTGGTTTTTTGTATCAACTAGGGTTAAAGAAATTCTTTATTCGATTTCTAAATCCTTAACTAGCCAAATTCCATGCATTGATCTATTCTTAGGTTTTTATTAGAATCTAAGTCTATTAACTAGTTCAAACATTCTACTTTAGAGTTGTATACTAGGGTGGAAAGTTTTCGGGGTTTACAGGAGGAGAAGAATGATCCTAAATTTTGTAGGTTTCACAGAACCATGGGGTATCCCACTAGGGATTGTTTTATTTTGAAGAGGATCTTCAATGAAAGAGTACAGAATGGAAAGCTCGTTATCAAGAATAACGAAGTCAGGAATAATCCACTTCCAGCTCATAACAATCAGCATGGTGCTATCAATGTTGTTATTCACGATCCCACTATCGTAGAAGCCAACGATGCACCACCCGCTGAGGCAAGTAAGATGAAAGGAAAGCAACATTTAGTTGAAGAAAATGATTGTGCTCCCATTGCTACGACCCTTTTCAAAACTTCTAATTTTAGAGACTTCTTTGATTTGCTTGGTTTTGATGAGAAGGCAAGGCTTGTGGTAACAATTGCACTTGTGTAAATTTCCAATGGACAATATGTTGATTGTAGTGCAGCACAACCCCTCAAAAGGATGGCTTAAGTGCATGAAAATGCAATCTTGTTCACTAATGTATATATGTGTATAGACAATTCAAATCACAATCGATTATTATATGTAGAGGGCACACTTAATGGTTATCCAATTAACAGGACGTTCATTGATGCTGGTTCTTCTCTAAACATTATGCCTAAGACTACATTTGAGGCCGTTGGTATTGATCATCATCGTTTAGTGAAGCAACCCATTTTTGTTAATGGCTTTGGTCATACTACAACAAAAACGATTAGAAGAGTTAATGTTGATTTTAAGATTTGGCTTATTCGCAGTGCTGTTACTTTTCATGTGATTGACGTGCCGTATCCTATTATCTTTTGATAGGTAGAAAGTAGCTGCACGATCACAATTTAGTACCTTCAACATTGCATCAATGCATCAAAGCACATTGGAATGGAAATGATATATTCATCCTTGCTAAAAAGAATTCTTTTGAGCATGACGAGTCATATTTCTTGAATCTACCTTCTTTAATGAATATACCGATGAAAGCGAGACGGCTATTGTGTCACGCCCCAAAAGGTACCCTAAACATAATAGTCTACCACACTTAATATTAAAGCCTAAGTATGACAACCTTAGTCATTCCCATAAGCTTCGGTATTAGGTGTGAGGCGTGCTCTTACAATATTTAAAGGACCATACTTTGAAATATGAAGCTTAAGAAGATACAATAACAAATTAAGAAACGAAAATCATAAAATTCATTCATTCATTCATAATAATTGTCTTACGAGCCTTAGGAGCATTACCCCGTAAAAATACTATAGTATATTACAAGAAATTCTCTGTGAAGTCCTCATCTAAACTAATGCTAAACTTCACCTAAAATTCCTTAACCAAAAAGGGAAATACCTTACTGCAAGGTCTCCGTGGCTTCAATCACAAATAGTTAAATTGCAAAAGATATTTATAGGAGTATAAGCTAACAAGTTTAGTGAGAATTATTTCCATGAGTAAATATTTGAGTAGTAAAATCCAAACAAGTTATTTAAGTATTCAAGTGAAATGTAACATACACGTGAGCAAGTAAGGCATATAGTTTTCCAGGAACTACATGTTGAATGGATTTACGCCATCTATTCGGGGTTTGGTGATGATAAGTAATCTCAAAACGAGTCGTCTTAGTTAAGTTATGCTTTTAATCATTACCGCTAAGCATGTTAATTCTACTCATGTTGAGCCATGCTTTTGGATTACTGCCAAGAATTGTTTTAAATTCCTTATCGCCAAGCATTGCTTTCGATCATTGCTACAAAGCATTGCTTTTGACCATGTTACTATCCTTTCACCTAAGAATAATAACCCCATACAATGTGACTCACTATGTGGTATGCATGAATTAATTTATTTGGAGTATCTTAGCATCATTATTATCGATTTTAAGGTGATTATGGAATTTTGGACATATCAAATTCTATATTAAGATAAGCAATTCTTTACAATCAATTCAAGCCTCGATATTCTTAGTATTCTTTCATACAACTTTACATACATAACATTTTGTCTTTCCTTAATTCTAATACATCTATACTACAAGCACAATCAAGTACACAAGTTAAGGAATTAAACTCACATTGCCATGGCAATACTTCTTCTAAATTGAAGAATTAATCGAACAATCTACTAGTCAAAATAGTCATCGGGATATGGATACATTTTCCTTGAGATCACCTAGTCAAGAAAAATACTCATAATGAGTATTTCTTGATAATTTTCTTGAAATTTGATAAAACTATGTCATAAGAACGTCAAAATTCGAGTAGAAGACAATTTCAACTTAAAATGGTCATAACTTGGTCATTTTAACTCGGAATTGATCATATAATGTACCATTTTTTTACCTATTTGAAAAGATCTATCCATTTCTAAAACTATTTTCATCAAACTAGGCCATTTGAGCTCCTGAACAGTGGCGATCAGATTTACCACGAAATTTTCCATTCCAAAAGCAATTGATTCAATCATCAAATCATCCAAAAATTGTTTTGATAAATACTTAGTTATCTATATAGTTGAGAAATTTCTTTTGATAGATGTATAGCTCATATTTCATTCATGTTGAAGGATTTGTTGTCCAAATAAAATTCTTTAGTAAAAGCAATGTTAGTTAGAAGTTTGGAAAAATCATAATTTATAAGAAATCCTTTTGTGATTCCTTAAAAAATGAAGCTTTTGATTCTTTTGTTTTCCAAGAGTATTTTATGTTTATTTTACTATTTTCCTTGGTGACTTTTCCATAAAAATAAATTTCTCTATTTTTCATTTTTGAAACTTTTAACACTAATGTCACTTATCTTATTAGTTTCCTCCTATTTTGATCTTTTTAAATCTTGGTTTGAAAACTTACATTTCCTTTTTACGTTATGCTTTTAAGGAAAACATTTTCATAATAAGAAATCATCTTACTTAATTTTAGAAAACAACTCTATTACTACTAAAGTTATGGTTTTTAGAAGAAGCCTTTCAAAATGATGGTATTTCCAAAATTATAATGAGTTCTTCCTAAGGCGAGAAAAATGGATGCCCTTTTAATAATTTAAAACTTTAAATTTATTTTAAAACCCTCCTTTGGTGACAAAAATCTCTTTTATAAAAAAATATAGTTTAAACTTGGTGGTTTAGACAACAACCTTTATTTTTGCATGAATATGAGAATAATAACAAGCAAAATAACTACAAAATAATAAGCAAAATAATATAAGTCAAGTATTGAGAATCTTAGCTTTGATTCAAACTCTCGGACTAAGAAATGGACTAGTCTCGAAAAGAAAAGAAAATTGTTCTGACTTGATGAGGACAAGTCTAAGACTAGAAAGACTAGTCTTAAAATAGTATGAAAGTAAATAAATTGTATTGCATAAAAATAAATAAATAACAAATGAGCTTATATGCTCTAGAGAATATATATAGATACATAAATATATTTAATTAGATGGAGTTAAGAAGTTAACACAATAGCAACAATGATATGTGCAAAACATAATAACAACATAAAAATATAGAAATGGATTTTCATGAACAAGAACAAGAACAATACGTGAACATAGTATAGCTTCCATACCAACAAGTTTAGGAAACTCACACCATGGTCATGTAAAGTTACATAACATGGTAAAAGAAATATAAAGAAGGTTTATTACCTAAAGATATTTGATGGTGAAGAAGTGGTGATGTTTGAAAGAATTTTAGGAGGAATTTGAGAGAGTATTTGGAGAGTGTTTTGAGAGGAGAAATTTTAGTAGTGAGTTTATGGGTAGATGAAGTGTAAAAGAAATAAAAGAGAAGGGGGGTATTTATAGGAAAATGAAGAGTGAATTTTAAGTGATTTAAATAAATGAAAAAAGAAAAAAATATGAGTGAGAGAGAAGAGGGGGGCGCTAGCCACTTTAGAGAGGCAGGGGAGAGTTTTATTTTTTTTATTTTTGTTAATTAAGTGTAATAATATGTAAGGTAGATGTGAGATAAAGTTATGAGAAAGGTAAAAAGAAAGGAAAATAGGAATTTAGAATGTAATAATAGGTGGTAGAAAAAGTAGAGATAGATGGATAGTGTAAAATAGTAATGAATAGTGTAATGTAAAGTAGATGTGACTATAAAGTACCGGTAGTAGGAAAATATGCGTATAAATATGATATTTTTAGTTATCGAAAAATTATAAAACTAATATTTTTGAAAACCTTATATTTTTACGAGTCCAATGGTATATCTAGAATATTTTTACTATTTCGAGCCTCGGGACACATTTTTCAAAAACTGTATCCGTTCGGGTTTAAACGAATTACAGTTTGACTAGTCTGATATTTTTAAGCTCTCTTATGTTATTACGAACTATTCTATATACTAATCCAATGCTTACTCACTTAGGGTTAAGAATATGGGATTGTCGGACTTAAACTGTTATGTCTAACTAGGGTTTCGTTGATTTTATTGTTTCCAATTGACCTTCTAATTAGGGTTTGAACTTAAACGATCATAAAACTTTGGGGGTTTACAATTGCTATAGCTCCAGGTGTGCCATTATCAACATGGGCAGAAGTTTAGGAGGGTCAACAAAAGAAGAGAAAGATGCATCGATGTCGTGGCGGTAAGAAGAAGAGCAAACAGATTAATGATGTTGAAAGTTATGTTAGAGAGGATGGGAAGAGAGTATATCTCTTGTGATGGTTTTTAGGGTCTAAGGAAGTTTGTTCCTCTTCTTTGGATCCTGTACCAACTTAGGAAATTCAGCCTCCCCCTCATCAAATGCAAGATCAAATAAAGCAATAGAATGAGGAAATTGAGGAATTGGATCTAGCGCAATCAAGAGAGTTATCGCGGCCAATTTTTGTTATCAAAGGTTTGCTATAAGATGTTAAGAGTCCTCTCATTGATTTGTTAAGAGAATATAGAGATGTGTTTGCTCGGGTATATGATGAGATGCTAGGTCTAGACCCTAGTCTTGTAGTGTATAGACTAAATATCGCTCCAAGCACTGTTAAGCATGGACAATGAGTTTTTCGTCCTGAGGTTGAAGTTCAGATTAAGCATAAAATTGAGAAATTACGTCATGTAGGCTTTATCAAACCAATCGAGCACCCTACTTGGCTTGCAAATGTCGTACCTGTCAGGAAGAAGAATGGTTAAATAAGGGTTTGTGTCGATTTTCGAGATTTGAACAAGGCTTATCCTAAAGATGATTTCCCTTTACCAAATATAGACACCTTAGTGGATATTACTACTGGACATGAACTGTTCTCATTCATGGATAGTTTTAGTGGATACAATCAAATTAAGATGGCTATTGGGGATGCTAAGCTTATTGCCTTTCGAATATCTGTTGGGAATTTCTATTATATTGTCATGCCTTTTGGGCTCAAGAATGCTAGTGTTACCTATAAAAGAGCAATGACAACCATTTTCCATGATATGATGCATGATTTCATGAAGGATTGCATGGATGACATATTTGTAAAATCAAAGCATGCATCTTACCATTTGATCCACCTTCGGAAGGTTTTCGAACGATGTCGATTGTATAAGCTTCGCATGAATCCTCTAAAATGTGTTTTTGGGGTTATTTCAGGAAAATTCCTTAGATTTGTGGTCCATAGGAAAGGAATTGATGTTGATCCCACAAAGATACAAGCTATATTATCTATGCCTTCCCCCACTAATTTGAAAGAGTTGAAACTTTCTTGGAAAATTTTCTTATATTAGGTGATTCATGCCTGCACTTGCGGAGATCTCATATCCTTTGCATCAGCTTATGAAGAAAGGAGTTGCATTTGAATGGGAACAAGTGCACGATGATGCAATTCAAAGAATTAAGGGAATTCTTACTTCTTCTCAGACCATGACTATGCCTATGAAGGGAGTACCGATGATATTGTATCTTAGTTCTACTAGCAAATCCATCGGAGCCTTACTTGCTCAAGAAATAAATGGCCAAGAACAGTCGGTCTACTATTTGAGTCATTCGCTTAAAAGAAGTGAAGTCAAATACCCAGCTTGCAAAAAGCATTATCTCGCACTAGTATTTGCCACTCAAAAGTTGTGTCACTACTTCTTGGCACACAAAGTCAATCTTGTCACTCGATTAGATCCCATGAAGTATTTATTGTCACGACCAGCATTGTCTAGGCGTATTGTAAAGTGGTTGCTTCCTGTAGAGTTCGATGTTACAATATAGACTCCTAATGCTATTAAGTCACAAGCCTTAGCTAACTTCTTGGCTTATTTTCCAAATGAAGGTGAAGATGCGATCACGGATGCTATACCAGTATAATTTCATGAAGACTCACTCATGATTAAAACAGAAGGAGAATGGTCACTTCCATTTGATGGTTCATCAAAAAGTCAAGGTTAGGGAGCAAGAGTTGTATTGACATCACCCAATGGCTACGAGATAACCTTGGCGTTTGAACTTGACTTTCATTGCACTAATAATGAAGCTGAGTATGAGGCATTGTTACTTAGGATCATCTTTTGCTTTAGAAGCTAAAACAACTCGTTTATGTATTTGTGGTGACTTGAATTTGATCATTGAGCATACCAATAGCGAGTATACTCTCAAGAAGCCAACACTTGTGCCTTATAGGGTTGTGGTGCAAACTCTAATTGGAAAGTTTGAATCTATCAGATTTGAACATTACCAAATGGTCTATGAACCATTACGTAGATGCATTGGTAATGCTAGCATCTAAGGTTTCAATGCATTCCTCTAATGAAAGTTTAGACATAAAAGTTATTAAGAAAACCATTCCTTGCATAGCCTTGCAATTGTTAGAGGAAGATGAGGAAACATGGGATGATTGGCGTATTGACATCAATACCTAACTAGCACAGCCCAATGCGGCCTCCATTGTGACTTAAACAATTTTGTTCACATCAATGATGCTTTGTACTTCAAAGGACAAGAGGGTGTTATATCGTGATGCATTTGTGTGAAACAAGCTCGACTAAAATTGGACAAGTATCATGAGATCTGATGTGAAGGAAGAAGGACCTTCTTTATACCGTTGCATGCAACGTGCAAGATATTATTGGCCCTCGATGGCTAAGGATGCATCTTAGGTGTAAATGCATTGTCCCAAGTGCTCTGAGTTGCCAAATACAAAAGAATGTAATTTTGTGGCAAGTGTTGGAGATTGGTGTCATTCGTATATTGACTATTTGAAGAATAATGTGCTACCAACTAATAGTATGGATGCCATATTGGTAAAAAAGAAAGCAAAAAAATACTAATGCATGAAGATGAGTTGTACAATGTTTCATTTATGGGAAAGCCTCTCAGATGCATTGCATTTCCTAAAACAAAATAGATGTTAACTGAGATGAATTTTGAAGAATGCGATGAGTACCAAGGTTCAAGGAAGTTGTATTATCAACTACTTGACAGGGGTACTATTGGCCAACCATGGAATCAGACAGTTCCAATTTTGTTAGGTGTGTGTTTCTTGCCAAGAATATGGAGATGCGATTTAACAATCCCATTACCTTTCATACTTGGGCGTTTGATCTAATCGATCTTATTCACCACTATCTGGATGTTATATTTGGATCCTAGTTGGAACTGAATGTTTTACTAAGTGGGTGGAAGCCGTTCCTTTAAAAAGGCAATGGGACCAATAGTTGCAAGCTTCATTAAGAAGAACATTATATGCAGATTTGGGATTCTGAAGCGCATCCTTTCAGACAATGGCACTCCTTTCATCAATTCACATGTCCGACAATTGTTGAAATCCTATAGCATTGATCATGTGAAGTCGACCCCTTATTACCTTGAGGGCAATGGCCAAACGAAAGCTACGAACATGACTCTTTTGAAAGTGCTCGGTTGTATGGTACACGATAACCATAAAGAATGGCATGATAAGCTACCTCTAGCACTTTGGACTTATAAGACTTTGAAGCAACGACCAACATAAGCGACACCTTTTTCGCTAGTGTATGGTGTTGAAGCAATTGTGCCCATAGAGCTTTGATCCCTTCAGCACCAATAGCGATCAATCCTGAGCTTGAGCCAGATGCCTTATACATGATAGACTTAGAAGCCTTAAATGAAAGACGAGATATGGCAAAAAACAACTTGATTAACTACCAACACAAGCTTGGTTTAGCCTACAACTGGTTAGTGAGGAAAAGGTCCTTTCAAGTGGACAATGTTGTACTTTGTGCAGCTGAGCACATGTACCGAGGTGTACCTATGCCAAAGTTCATGCCAAAATGGGAGGGTCCTTTTGTTTACATGAAGTCCATGATAGTGGATATTGTAAGCTCCTCAATCCAAAAACTGATGCTATTATAGCTCCTATAAATTTTCAATATGTAAAGAAGTTTCATATGTAATAGCATGATCAGTGACGATGATCACTTGAATAACAGGAGCTTGCTTTCACATGACTCTTTCATCAATTAGTTTAGTTATACGTTATATTTATATGTTAATGCTGCATACTAGGAGACTTGTCTCCTATGCATGCGACATTCATTCATGTTACAACATGTAGCTTATAATTACTAAAATTTACTAAGCGTGTGGCATTATGCATGCATACAAATACATGTCTATGTATATCATACTGACCATCATATTTGATGGAATGGTTAAGTAGTGGGTAGTACCACCTTGACAATCTTTGTGAAATTTAGATGTCTTTGCTCACAACGTAATAATAATCTTAACGCGCAAAGTTATACTGCATAACGTGCTACCATATGAACTCTATGATCTTCAAAGCGCACAAGTTATAACATGATAGTGCATTAAATCAAACCTGTTATTCTCTCAAAGAATGTTTTGATGATAACAAAATAAAAGTAAACTAGTTACTTTTTAAGTGTGCAGATTTGTGAATATAAGTCTATCACAGAATCTTTTATAGAATTTTATTTGTTTCAAGATAGGTGACGAATTAAATTATACGGAAGTTTTGAGTTTTTCTACACTAAGCAAAACATACTTAAGTATTTTCATGAGTTCTACATCATAAAGAACCAAGGAAGAATATTTAACAGCTTATCCAGAAGTTATCGTAGAAGGGTGTTTTAAGGACAAATGTTTTAATGAAAACACAGAAGGTTTCTACAACAGTTGACAGCATTATAGTTTCTATCGAATTTATCATAGATGATTCATGTTTACATCAAATCAATTATAATCATTATTTGAAGACCTAGCTCTGAGGAAATGAGTATATTTGGTCAATATACTTGTAACACCATAAAATAAGGTATTACAATCTGTCACGTGTCCTCTCTTGAAATAGAACACGCTAAGGCTCTAATATCCACAAATTATCAAATATCACTTGTAAACACACACATAAGATATCTTATAGGATACACAATACAACTTGTATAATCTGAAAACATAAGTAACTTCATAACGTTCTTGTTTAATCAAACAAACATCCTAGTTAGCATATCCATAAGCCCACAATCTAACATAACAACAGAAATTGTCTACAAGAGAAAAATTTTCATTTACAACTTAGTCTTCCAACAACAAATGATCTAATAATTGTTCATAAAATATAATAATAAAAATCTAACTTTCAGCTGGGTAGTTAGTTCCACTATCGCCATCCCCCTGATTAAAGATCATATCATAACTCGAAAGATAATATATAATGTCTTCATCACCTGTACCTGAAATTTTAAAAAGTGAGCTACGAAGCCCAGTATGATAACTTCAATCCTTAAAAGGAAATGCAAATGCACACACAGCAGATATATATAATATATATATATGTAATGCACTAAGTCTAATGCAAGCAATCAATTTGTTTTCTTTTTATATTTTGCAAATCAATACAGTTCAGAACTATGTATACTCTAGTCTCGAACTCGAAGTAACTAAGACTCCTCTTGAAAAAAACTAACTCTTTGAAAATAAGATATTATATACATATATGGATGAGTGAGTACTCCCCAAACATCCCCGTTTCTCCTTAGTTCTACCGGAATCATATCAAGGCATGAGTCCACTTGGGATAACCTCACACCAAGATCATGAGGGTACTCACCAGTATCACTGTCTGCCAGGCCTTTACTGGTCAAAACCAAGCACAAAAAAGCAGACCATTGTTAAGCCGAATACAATTAGGTTTATTATGAAGTTCTATTCTTATAACCAGTCAAACAATACTAAACTTACAAGCAAAAACAACAAGCAGGGATTGGTTGTACCTTTCTCAATTCTAGAAATACAATTCAAATCCTCAAATCCTCAAATCCGATATCAACAACAATAAAGACAACCCGAACTCCACAAACTCCTATATCAACACCAACAACAATTGCACAAACTCCAGATATCCTGTTACAACATATATATACATCAATAGATATAAACACGTTATCAATATATCCTACAGACATGAATTTTCCGAAAACCCTCTACAAATATCCTCAAGGACAACAATGAACCACACAAAACTCCACAAACACCAAATATTTCATAAAAACCCTAATTTGCATAACATAAAGAATGTATAAGGATCATATAATCATACATTGATTAACACCATCATAGAGGAGATACAACTCATTGATTTAGATCATCAAGAGCCCAATCTACATTTACTAAATTTGGATCTCACACAAAGCTAGGGTTTCCTTCATGCAAACAACTATAAAGTCCTTAGAACTTGCATGAAATTCGCATAAAACTTGTATGAGAACATTGTACTTACTTGTTTAAATCACAAAACTCACTTTTTATCTAATCGAGACAGATTAAACTCTAGATCTTAATCCTTCCTACGTTTTTCCTTCAAGAACACAACAAAACCCTAAGAAATTATGCATATATCCGTAGAAAACATGTTATAGATGGATTATAATCACTCACCTTTGATTAAACTCGCCTTAGGATGAAGATTCCATCCTAGAACACAAAGAATAACCAGATTTCTCTCTTTCATGAAGGAAAAAGAATGAAATAACTTATGTGGAAAAACACTTGGACAAACGTGTCTATTTATAGAATTTGCACATACGATGGAAAATTTAATTTCTATGCCACCCAGGAGGTGACGTTCGATGTGCAATAAAATCCTTCGCATCATTCCGAACATCAAACGCTTGCAAAACCTAACTCATCGCTGGCGGTGTTCGACTCTGGCGTTAAACAATAATGCTTCTAATCCAACTTCAACATCGGCAAAAACACACACACACGCACACTGGCGTTTAACTTCGGTGTTAAAGAATTTGGCACTATACACCACCTACGCTGCCTCTATGTCGATGGCGTTCCCTTTCCAAATGCCAGTATTGCATTTGTCAAAAAATTTCAGAAGTTTCAAATTTTCACAATTCTTTCCCAAAACAAAATTAATCAAACTTAACTTGTTTTGTGGCTTTGAAGTAAGCTTATATATGTCACGCCCCATAAGATACTCTATACGTAACAGTCCGCCACATGTCATACAAGATTCCCAATTTACCACCTTAGTCCTTCGGGGGTCTCATATAGATGTAAGGTGTACCTTTACGATAATAGAATACAAGTCCAAATAGAGATAAAAGCTTAACTTGGCATACATTGGCAGTAGGATATAACTCATGAAGCATAATTAAACATTACATTTACTAAGGGGCATTCCCCCGCAAAAGAATATTTAATGGCCTTATACAGTCATCCAAAGTCTTAAAAGTTTCCTATGGAAATCTAAACAGTAATTTCAACTTCTAGGGGAAACTCCTAGCTCCTGTACCTGCACGGTCGGGTCATGCTGTCTAAGCCATATGTTTGGTAGCTGCAAAAGGAAGAAACTGTAGGGACGTAAGCTAACTAGCTTAGTGAGTGAAATCTTCCACAACAACATTCATGTCACAACAGTTCAAACAAGTGATTTATACAGACAAGTGAATGCACCAAACACATGAGAACAACATACATATGACCAGCCGGAAATCATATGTGGATGGACTTGAGCCCTCCATCCCGGGTTAGCAGATTAACGAATACTGCGGTACTAACTTTATATCGTTTATAGTTCACAGGTAACCTATAATTATTTCGTTTCTGGATCATGATTAACTAAACAATTAATCTCGTTTATGGATCATGATTAACCGAACAATTAATCTCGTTTATGCATCACGATTAACCAACCAATGCTAATGCTCTTTCCCATTATGATATGCATATGTCTGAATTTGGCATTAATCCGAATAGTTAATTAAGTCATTTTATTCAAGTGATCAAACAATTTCTTAAACAATACATCATAACCAACTACACAACCAGAATTTATCACTCGGTTTCGATATTCTTATTTTGAATTCTCATATCCATTTCACTTTGCCTACATTCTAGTGCACTAATTTATCAAGTACATCCAATAAATGAATTGGAAAGAGAAACTCACTCAGCCATGGGTTCGCCAGTCTCTTAATAGTAATAGTCCGGAGGTAAGGATTCGACGTCCTCGGATTCGCCTAATCACAAAAGAAATACCTTAATAAGTATTCTACCATCTAAGAATACCAAAACTCTAAGACAACTTAGTGAAATTGAAATTCGCGTCATTTCCAAAGTTCCGATTTAAAATGGCCATAACTTGGTCGTTTTAACTCGGAATTTCGCAAATTTTATATCGATTTCCATCTACTTCGAAAAAGATTTCTAAATATGATTTTTAAATCAAGTTTTGAAAATATTCAAGTCTCAGAAATGAAGGATCAGTTCTGTCCAGCGATTATGTTGATCCTGAAAATGTGATTTTCATGAATGCTCTTGAGATTTCTAAGTGTAAAATGAAAATAATTACTATGGAAATGAATTTCCCTATCATGAATGTCATGATATGATCTCTTATGTGCCCAAGATCTTATGAATTTTTAAATTAAAGGAATTTAAATAACTTTTGGCTTAGGAAACCAATTCTTGCCATTGGTTAACTAATAATTTGCTACACTTGGTCACACTTACTTATTCTAAGGATTTTTTTTAGGAAAATCCTATTTATTCTAAAGGAAAATTGACCCTTATATTAAATATATCCTAAGGCCTTTATTTTTTTGATTAAATCTTCATTTGTAAACTTTTAAGTGAGTCTTATACTAGGGTGGGTCCAAAAATTCGAATTTTTGCAAAACTCATTCTTAAGTGGATTCTTTTAAGAAAAATGTATTTTATACTTAGAACTTTAGGTATTTATTTTATCTATACCCTAAGGACTCCATTTATTCAAGAAAATACCATTTTTGAGGTTGAAAAACTAGTGTTTTCTAACCACCTATTGATTATTACGAATTTTGCTTACATGACTTTCAACTCAAAACTTCTATTAGACTTCATCTCTTGTTTTAACTATTTTCCTTGGTAAAAACTCATTTAAACTCATGAAAAATATCATCAAACATCATCTATCACCTATAGGTTTCATTTTCCTTGTAAAACACATGTTTTGAAGTTGACAAAAGGGTTTTTAAACTAAGTTTTCCATGTCATCCGAATTTACACTAGTTCATTTCTTGAAAAGAGTTCTCCTTTTTGGTTTCATTGACTCATCTACCTATAGATCTATATACTAGCAAGATTATTTACTCAAGATAAAAGTATTGATGACCATTAATGCACAAAAACTCAAAATAAAGATGAGATCTGAAATGCCTATATGAATATGAAGGGTAAAATGATAGATCTACTATCTGAAGTGCTTAAATAGGTTTTGAAAACATAAAAACTAAATTTTTATGAAAGATCTTTTGTTCAAAACAACTTTTAGGTGGATGATCATGAAGCTCATGGCATGAAAGCTTGTTTAAATGCAAGATCTACTTTGTGATGGTTTGGTATTCTTGTATTGATATTTCCTTATCCCTAGCAAGAGATCATGGGGACCTTTAAATGGAAATATCCAAGAATGTCCTTGCCATTACAAGGATCTAAAGATAAAGAAGTAAAGTTCTGTTACTTAAGAGTAAAATAGAAGACAAATGAAAAAAAAAGAAAGTTGTGTGGGAGCGGCAACATGGAGTGTGAGAGGGAGAGAAAAGAGAGTTTTTCACCTTTAGAAAGTTTGAAATGAGAAGAATGAAGAGAGAGAGAAAAAGTAGTTTATATATGAAGTGAAATTAGGTTAAATGAGATAAAATAAATTAAAAAAATTGCACAATTGGAGGGAAATTGGGAGGATCATGTCGGCCATGAATTTAGGGGGGGGGGGGGGGGGGGGGGTGTTTTGGGGGAGGGTGGGTGTTTGATTTTTATTTGATTTGTTTTGATAGATTTGTACATTAAATGTCATAATTTGTAATAATTATTTAGAGACAAATAAGTCTTGGAAAAGAAAATACAATTAAGTGGTTGTAAGGATGTAAGAGTAGGGTGTACTTGTGAGTTAGTAGGTTGTACTTGTAAATAGTAATGAATAGTAATCAAGACAACTTAATTACCGGTAGTAAGAAAATACGAATAAAAAGGCTATAACTGTATTTTTCATAAACCAAAAAATTATGAAATTTATATTTTTGAAATTCTTATTTAATTTCAATTCAAATGAGTATTAATAAGTAAATTTTTGAAATTCAAGTTTCGGGGCACGTTTTTTTATAACAGGTCTCGGGAAGTCCCGGAATTGAGATTTTTTCAAAATCCGATCTTTTCTTGGTTCGAAATATATTCAAGATTAAATTTTCTTATTTAGAAACCGCGAAAAAGCTGGATTTAGGGGTCCTAGTTCTCACTCCAATCTTAAACTAATCCGGTTTAGGGTTTTGGTCTCTGGTTCTCAAGTCTTCTTGGTTACTTAGAAAAACTGGGGTTTACAATATATATATATATATATATATATATATCATGACCCATTTATCTTCCTTTTATCTTATTTTTCTGTGTTATAATACTCATATGTTCTACTTATGTTGGTTTATATCCAAGGGGATTTCTTACTTATCCAAGGAAAGTGTTTTTAAAGATCAAGACATCTATTTTTAAGGGTTCTTCTTTCTATAAAGATGTGAATCATATCAGAATCAAAACAACATACAGAAGCTTCAACCATGTTCAAATTTTTCAAATTCAAGATAGAGGAAAAAATATTATTCGAGATTTTTATGGAGTTCTTATCCAACAATTTACAACAAATCTTTTGAAGAACAGATCTAATTTTCAGAATTTTTTCAAATGAAGAATATCACAATTTCTATGGGATCTTATTCAAATCAACATGGAACTTATCCGATTGTTGTTAAAAATTTCAAATCAAAGAAATACTTTGACAAGTTATTAATGATATATCAAGAACCAGTGGAGAAGATAAGTTACGAGCAACGATCAATTTTGAACTGAAGAGATAAGGAACAGAAGATTATATCCGAGATTTTTGGAACAACCCCAACAGAAGATAACGTTCAAGGTCATCTACAACTTATTTGAATGTTGAAAATCAAGATAACCAGGAAGGAGCTTCTTTAATAATATTACAAGAAAGAAAAATAAGATATATATATAGTTTAACAGAAAAGAAAAAATGCATGCTATTGCTACACAATATTACTCGCTGCCTATTTTGAACAGAAACTTTTCGCACATATTTCTTTGCTGCATCCTTCACATTTTAGTCATCTTATTCTTCTTTGTAAAAAGAAGGAACGTGTAGTTGCCTTCTTGTTTGTTAGTTTGATTACAAGATTAAATTCTATAGTATTGATTCTAGCTTAAAGAAAGCTGTGGGAATCGAGTAAAGAGAATTATACTATCTTGTAATTTGGTTTGATTGGATATAGTGGAACAAATCCATGTGGATAACGGGGTCCCTGGCTCAGAGCTGCAAGAGTGGACTGACGAACAAAGCGGAACCACTATACATCATTGTCTAATTTTCTATCCCTTCTCTTTTTAAATTCTTGCAATTTATTTTTAGTTATTTGATTGTTTAACTTGTTCTTATTGTTTGAACAACGAAGGGGATTTTTACTTTAAAGACTTAAATTTTTTTTCAATAATAATCAATTCAATCCCCTTTCTTGATTATTAAAGTGGGACCAACAAAATCGTTGCTAGCAAGTGAGAGCATTGCTTTGATACGCGACACAACAACCATAACAATATTCATGACTCCATGATTCACTACTACCAAGTGAAGGCATTATTATTTAGTTATGTGAACATGTTACCAATGGCCTGAATGATACCTTACTATTCACTAATATAAGCAAACAATCAAGCAAAAGTAATATCAAGCAATAATAATGCAAAATCAAGCCAAAAAATGTTTTACCCCATAAGGGTATTATAAAAAATTCTTCCTGAAACAAAAGCAAAAATATCAGCTAATCTAAACTATGCCTGATGTCTGAGTGAACTCTGGACTTTAAGTCTCCATCTTCAAGCATGATCTCCATTTCAGCCTTTGTTGCCTCAGCCTCTTATTGAAGTTCTTGCATCCTTAACATTAATTTGTCATGGTGGGTCTTGGCTTCATGATAACTTAACCACCTCTTAGCCTTGTTAGCAATTGGCCATAAACTATTAACCTATAATTGTAGCAAATGAGCCCCCTCAATGCATTGGACAAGTTGCTCTAATTCAGTCTTTAACAAAGAATTCCAAGACCTCTCCATTAATAGCATAACTTCACCAAGCATCTTTTTCATTGCGTTTGCCAAGTCTGTTCCTAGCAAAGAAGAGCTAATCCAAAATTCCCTATTTATCACAACAAGACTCTATAAGAACTCCATTTAAGTGAGATGGCACAATATAACTATGAAATGAAGTTGTATCATTTAAGTAAGTCGCAATCCAATAGACTTGTTTGCTCTTCTTTGTTGTAATTCACCACTAACTAGGGGAGGTAGTACATTAGAAATTGAAGTAGCATTGGAAGCAGTACCATCAACTATGATGTCGTGAGGTGGAGGGTCTACCAACGAGTTGTTATGAGCTTGAGCATAAGCATCTTCCATGTTTCTAGGCTTCTAATCATATTGAGCAACTATTCTATCAAGATCATCATTAAAATGTTATTCGCTTCAAGATGAGGATCTTCCTCATTCGCAAAAAGGTCTTCACAAATCTCTAAATCATCTATTGTTGGATTACCCTCAATACTAACATCATTAATGAGGGACAATTCATAGTTAACCTCCTCACTATCATCTTCTTCCTTGGTTGTATCAGTAGTAGTGACAACATGATCCTTGGTTTGTAACACTTTTCCTTGACCATAGCGATAAGGAAAAGGTCGTGTAATTGGAAGGGTAGACCTTGCTATAGAATTATCTCTGGTTTGAGAAACAACATGGCTACTACTGTGCTTGCTCTTAGATGGTTGTTCCATCGGAGCTAAAGATGTACCTTTCAAAGCTGTGTCCTACAAATAAACAATGATGAACAAATGTTATAATGGATTTCGTGATATACGAAAAAATAAAGGAGAAGAGATAACTTAATAACAAAATCCAATACCTTAGAAAGGTAAGGACGCTTGATTTGACTGATGATTGATGCAAGAGTCATAGTTCGCCCAATCATTGCTTTCACTGGAATATTGTTCTTATCATCTAGGAAGCTGAAAGTGGAGCTCATACCTATAGATAAGCGACTCTGGCAAACTGTCATTTGTAATTGAAGAAGTATATTTCTTGAATGCTTTAAGACACCCTGTCTAATACGTTAGCCATCTATTCGGTGTAACACCAGAGTGATTCATCAATGGAAAAACATTTGTCTAACAGTAAAGTAAAGCTCATGGCACTTCTCAAGACTAATTGCCTCACAAAATTTGTGTCAATGGCTACTATAGAAGGTACACATTGATCAAATGCAAACTGTCGTGCAACTCGATGAGGTGAGTACAAAATCACCCTATGCTCCAAGAACTCTGTAGAAGAGTCACACTAATGATGAAGAGGATGTAAGCCTCGAGGTGTACACCAAAGAACATATCCTACTTTAGCAGCAGAAAGTTGCTTACCACATTCCATCAGATTCACTAAGGTCTTAGAGCCCGAAGGATAATACGTTGTGCACCACTCATACCCCTCTAATTCCTTTTTATAAGGGCAAAAGTCAACCTCACGAGCATCATTTATAATATCAAGTAATGAGCGCAAAGGCTTTCTATCAACCTAACCCAAGCTCAAGGTTCAACAGGATCACGTTTTGTAATGGGTACACCTGGATACCTTTTGTAATGTTCGCTGAAAAACAAGTGCAAGAAGCCTAAGTCTGCATTTGAAAAAATGATATAACGCCATTTGACTGAACTGAAGTTTCACTATAAAGGTCCAAGTGATGATATAAAGACCCTAAATAAAAAAGGTGCTAAGGCAACTCGTTTTCCACGCGCGAGACGAATTGCTAAGTGAAAAAAACGAAGCCTGACACCTTTCCCTAGCCTGCCAAGAAACGCGTACATGGATAACCAGCAAGCAATGAAAAGTCTCCAACTCATGCATGAAATGAATTGCAAGTTATAAATAAAGTCAAACTAAAGCAATGACAATCAAACATAAATAAACAAAGCAAGGAATACACACCTGTTAGCATCCATATAGAGGGCCTTCAGATCGAATCCTCTCGTGTTAAAAAAAATGTCCTATCCATGTACAAAATGATGCTTGTCTACTACTGTCATTCGCTTCCTGTCTATCGGCTTCTAATATTTCCATCAATTTCTCATCCTCCCCTGAGATCTCAGTCGTGATGATATTAGTCAACCCAGAACTAGGAAAACTCGACAATGTGCACACATCTTCTAAAGTTAGAGTAATCTCAGCCCATGATGTCATAAAAGTATGTGTACATGTACTCCAACATGCCAATATAGCTCGCCATGCTTTGACACTTTGAGAATAGATAACCATTTTAGAATAGATCCATATAGAAAAATTGATTCCTGCACTTTCTAAATGAGACCTATAATGGGAATTGGTTATAATATGATATACTCATGATTGCTACGCTTGCAATATCTGTTTTGGGTAACTAAATACATTCTTTGATAGGGGAAGCTCCTTTCTTTCATTTTTGAAACATAATATGAATTCTCATCTATGTTCTTCCTATCATTTACTCGAGGCAAAATCAAGTTCAACACAGCCAGCCTTTGAACAAAATTCATTAGCCTTCAGTGCAACACCTGTACACTGGCAAAATCAAGTTCAATGCCGCTAGCTTTAAGCCAGCCTTGCCTGTTCATGGAATCAAAAACTTTAACATTGCATACTACACCACAAGCTTATAACTAGATAACATTACCAACCTTTAATTTAAACAATGTATGCTAGCTTTGAGGAAATCAAAGCCGCTAGCCTTTGGCCGACTTAAAATTAGGCTGCCTCAATACTGCCTTAAACACTGCCAATGATTTTGTCTCGAAAAATAATTCTAACATTGAACAATAGCCATCTCAATTTCAAGGTCGTCGGCCTATAGCCAGCCTACATTGTGATGAATCAAATTCCATTGTTTCTCTTATAAGAATGCCTTATGTTATTGTTTTATCAAATCATATCATATCAAACACTCCTAGGACCTTAGTGAGAAATTAGATATCTTTTTCATCTTTTGCTTTTCTTCAACATGAAAAAGGAATTCATGGATATGAGTGGCTAAATTCCATATTCTAGCCAAAGGATAACTATAAGTTCAGTTCTTCAAGAATTGTAAGATCTAATTGATTTGTCATTGTTTTGTTCTTTATATTTGGGTATTTATATATCTTCTTATTGTTTTGATAATGTTATTTTGCTTGATTGATACAAAATAAGGGCCATTTGTTCAGTTAGAAAGATAATATATTGTGAATTAGAATGTTGGATTCGTAATTGTCCAATTGCTCTAATCTGTGTAGCACATTGATTATATGATAGATAATAGATTTGTGTTATGAAGATATATAATCTAGTCTAAATTAATCATCTTATGATTTGTTGGCTTGAATTGGTAATCTCTCTTATTTTTCATGCTATTGATGAATTAAACCCTAAGAGCTTGTTTAGGACTGTTTAATTAATAATGAAAATAATCAAAGAGCTTGTTTTGATTATAAAAAAGTAAGGAAAGATAGGATGTTAGAGCTTGTTAATGACCATAACCAATGTATCCAAGATAAAGAACATAAATCTTTGCATCCATGATCGATTTTGTGAACTAAACTGTAATGATACCTTTTATAAGCCCCCAAAGTTTTATGATCGATTAAGCTCAAACCCTAATTAGAAGATCAACTGGAACATTAAAGTCAACGAAACCCTAGTTAGACGTAACAATTTAAGTCCAGTTATCCGTGTTCGTAACCCTAAGTAAGTGAATAAGAGATTAGTAAATAGAATAGTTCATAATAATATAAGAGAGCTTAAAAATATAAGATTAGTCTAACCGTAATTCGTTTTGAACCTGATTGGATATAATTTTCGAAAAACATATCCTGGGGCTCGGAATAGTAAAAATATTTCGGATATACCATTAGACTCATAAAAATATAAAGTTTTCAAAAATATCAGTTTTATAATTTTTTGGTAACTAAAAATATCAGATATCGCATTTATCCACATATTTTCTTACTACCAGTACTTTATTAGTCACATCTATTTTACATTACACTATTTATTACTATTCTATACTATTTATCTATCTCTACTTTTTCTACCACCTGCTCTTATACTCTACACCTATTTTTCTTACTTTTTACCTTTCCTATAACTTTATGTCACATCTACCTTACATATTATTACACATAATTAACAAAAATAAAAAAAAAAAAATAAAACTTTCCCCTCTCTCTTTTAAAGTGCCCCCCCACCTCCTCTCTCACTCATATTTTTTTCTTTTTCCATTTATTTAAATCACTCAAAATTCACTCCTCATTTTCCTATAAATACCCTACTCCTCTTTCATTTCTTTCATGCTTCATCTACCCACAAACCCACTATCAAAATTCTTCTCTCAAAACTCTCTCCAAAACTCTCAAAAAATACTCCTAAACTTTCTTCTTCTACATGCATAAAACCCATTCACACATACTACTCCATCTTCTTTTTAGATAAAACTTTTTTCCATATCTTTACAACCATGTCATGTAACTTTATATGACCATGGTGTAAGTTTCCTAAACTTATTGTTATAAAAGCTACACTATGTTCATGTATTGTTCTTGTTCATGAAAATCCATTTCTCTATTTTTATGTTGTAATTATGTTTTGCACATATTATTGTTGCTATTATGTTAACTTGTTAACTATATCTAATTATAAATATTTATGTATCTATATATATATATTTAGAGCATATAAGCTCACTTGTTATTTATTTATTTTCATGTAATGCAATTTATTTACTTTCATTGCAATTTATTTACTTTCATACTATTTTAAGACTAATTTTTCTAGTCTTAGACTTGTCCTCATCAAGTCAAAATAATTTTCTTTTCTTTTTGGGACTAGTCCATTTCTTAGTCCGAGAGCCTTGATTCAAAGCTAAAACTCTCAATACTTGACATATATTATTTTGCTTATTAATTGGTTGTTATAATTTTTGCTTGTTATTATTCTCATATTCATGCAAAATAAATGTTGTTATCTAAACCAAAAAGTTCAATCTATACTTTTCACAAAAGAGGTTCTTATCACCAAGTGAGAATTCTAAAAAGAGAAATCTAGAGTTTCTAAATTTATAAAAAGATATCCATTTTTCTCAAAGCCTTAGGAAGAACTCATTATAATTTTGGAAATACCATTATTTTGAAAGGCTTTTTCTAAAACGATAACTATAGTAGTAATAGGTTATTTTCTAAAATTTAGGAAGATGATTCTTTGTTATAAAAATGTTTTCCTTAAAAACATAATGTAAAGAAAACCCCATAAAAAGAAAATGTAAGTTTTCAAACTAAGATTTAAAAAGATCAAAATAATAGTCAAAGCAAATATATAAAAAACTAATAGGAAGAGTGACACTAGTGTTTGAAGTTTCATAAAGGAAAAATAGAGAAATTTATTTTTAAGAAAAGTCATCAAAGAAAATAGTGAGGTAAACATAAAATACTCTTTGAAAATGAAAGAATCAAAAGCATCATTTTTGAAGGATCCACAAAAGGATTTCTTGTAAATTGTGAAATTTTTTTCAAACTTCTAGCTAACATTGCTTTTACTAAAGAATTTTGTTTGAACAACAAATCCTTGAACATGAATGAAACATAAGCTATACATCTATCAAAATGAATTTCTCAACTATATAGATAACTAAGTATTTATCAAAGCAATTTTTGGATGATTTGATGATTGAATCAATTGCTTTTGGGATAGGAAATTTCGTAGTAAGTCTGATCGCCAACATTCTAGAGCTTAAATGACCTAGTTTAGTGAAAATAGTTATAGAAATGGATAGATCTTTTCAAATAGGTAGAAAACGGTATATTATACGCACAATTCCGAGTTAAAATGACCAAGTTATGGCCATTTTAAGTTGGAGTTGGCTTCTACACGAATTTTGACGTTCTTATCACATAGCTTTGACAAATCTCAAGAGACTTATCAAGAAATACTCATTATGGGTATTTTTCTTGACTAGGTGATCTTGAGGAAGAAAACCTGTATCCCAAGGACCATTTTGACTGAGTGGATTATTCGATCGACTCTTCTATTTAGAATAAGTATCGCCATGGCAACGTGAGTTTATTTCCTTGACTTGTGTACTTGATTATGCTTGTAGTATAGATGCAGTAGAATTAAGGGAAGACAAAATGCTATGTTTGTAAATTTGTATGAAAGAACAATAAGAATATCAAGGCAGGAATTGATTATAAAGAATTGCTTGTCTTAGTATAGAATTTGATATGTTTGAAATTCTATGACGATCTTAAAATTAACAATAATGATGCTATGATATCTTAAATAAATTGATTCATGTATACCACGTAGTGAGTCACATTACTTGGGGTTATTATCCTTGGGCGAAAGGATAGTAACACGGTCGAAAGCAACGCTTGGCGGTAATGATCGAAAGCATTGCTTGGCGATAAGGAATTTAAAACAATGCTTAACAGTAATCCGAAAGCATGACTCAACACGAGTAAATTTAATATGCTTGACAATAATAATCGAAAGCATAACTTAACTAAGAAGACTCGTTTTGAGATTATTTATTATCACGAAACCCCGAATGGAGGGCGTAAATCCATTTAACATATAGTTCCCGGAAAATTATATGCCTTGCTTACTCACGTATATGTTGCATTTCACTTGAATGAATAAATAACTTGTTTGAATTTCGCTACTCAAGTATTTACTTATGGAAATAATTCTCACTAAGCTTGTTAGCTTATAATCCTATAGATATCTTTTGCAGTTTAGCTATTAATGGTTAAAGCCACGAGGATCTTGCAATCGGGTATTTCCCTTTTTGGTCAAGGAATTTTAGGTGAAGTTTAGCATTAGTTTAGATGAAGACTTCATAAAAATTTTTTTATAATAGACTTTAGTATTTGGATGGGGGAATGCCCCTATGGCTTGTGAGAAAATAATTATTAATGAATGGATTTTATGATTTCCATTTCTTAATTTGTTATTGTATCTTCTTAAGCTTCATATTTTAAAGTATGGTCCTCTAAATATTGCAAGGGCATGCCTTACACCTAATATTGAAGCTTATGAGAATGACTAAGGTTGTCATACTTAGGCTTTAATATTAAGTGTGGTGGACTGTTACGTTTATGGTACCCTTTGGGGCATGACACCTTTTGTTAGGAACACACTGATATTGATTTATTCTTTGAATTAGATTACCTGCTTATGATATAATTAGTTTTCTTTGATTTCACAAAACCTTCTTTCTTCTTTTCTTCATCTAATCTTTAAATAGAAATAAGTTTTACCAATCCCTATGGATTCGACCCCACTTTCTGCTATATACAAGTTATATGCATGTTTAGAGTAAGAATTTAATTTGTTGGATTCGACACCCAATCAAATTTCTGGCGCTATTGTTGGAGGTTGGTGTCAAAACAAATTTATTTCGATTCTTTTATGACTCATTCTCTTATGCAGGTGAACTCCAATACGATCCAGAGGTTGAGAAGACCACCAGGGATTTATGAAAACAAGCCAAGTTGAAAAAAATTGAAGACTTTACATCTTAATCTCCTAGATTGAACTTAGCATTGATCCGTTGCATACATATATATAAAAATAAAGTTCAAATTCTTTCAGCAAGTATACTGGGTCAAATAAAGTGATACAAAGATAAGCAGAGGATCGTTCCCATGAGGATTACTTAGCTACCATATAGTTATTAGATTCTACTATTATCTAGGCAGTCGAAATTGAGACGATTAACTAACAAACTACTTCTAAACCTAGATTATTAATTATAAATGAGAGCAAAGAGAGTGTAGAAAGAGATATATCGGTTGAATGTAAAAAAAATAGAATCCACCCTAGTTCACTAATCAAATTGCCATTTTGTTATAATAACAATTAGCTTTGTGGATATTCATATGAAATTATCAAAGATCTTAAAATTTTTTAACACCACCAATTAACCTATTAGCTTCGGCTACACAAATTAACAATGGAATCAAAATTACAATTATGAATCTTCCAATTCTATAATTGTCTAATGCCCTAAACTAATTTCCCTTAATCTCTTAGTAAGAAACTAATTTAAAACATTGCAAAACTTCAAAAAAAATTCTTCAATCTAATCTTCAATTGATTACAAAGCTTCAATTGACAATAGAATTAGATCTAAAACAACTCTTTAACAATTCTAATCTAGGGCTTCTATTCTAATCTAGATTTGGAGGAATTCTAAAGGAAATTTTGTGTGTTGTATCAAATGAACAAACCCTAGGAATTTATAAGCAAAAACCAAGGAATTTGAGTCGTTTCATTGGTACACCGGCGGTTATTGATTCAAAGCTGGTGGCATAGGAGTGGTGTACAAGTTTACACTAGTTTAACACTGGCAATTTAGCATCAGTGTTAAAGATTTACAAATTGTGGATGGGTTATACCAGTCTTACACCAACAGTATAGCATTTCAAATTACCGGCATACATTCAAAAAAATGAAGGACAATGGATTCCATTTCATGGCTGGCTGTGTGGATGCCAGCATTAAAAATATTGCAATCTGTTGACAAGCAGCATCGGCTCTTGCCGGTAGCGTAGACTAGAATTTTTCCTGTGTACTTTATAATTTTGCAATGCTACTGAAACTTTTCATCTAAAGTTGGCGGTGTAGGATTCTTTAATTAAGGATGGCTTGTTTCAAATCAAAGGCTCGTGGTGCACTTTCTTTAGAGGCCGCTGTACTTTGATTTCTTCTCAAATTTTGCACAAAACTCCTTTAATTTTTGCATATTTGCAATCTTAAGTCCTTTATGACCTGAAATCACAAATTAAGCATAATTAAGTACCATTTCTTTAGATTTCTATAAAATAAAAAACAATTTATAAACATTTGTTCCATGAAAAGTATATGAAATATGACTTTATCAGGCACTGGATTTAGTTGATTCATCTAGTGAATCTAAAAAAGAAGAAGAAATGGCAAAGCAAGAGAGGCATTAAGGGAATTGGCTACACCAGATTTGACTTAGCAACCACTTTGTATTCAGTATCCAGAATTAAATGTTACTTTTGAATTGGAATCTGGTATGATACACTTGTTGCCTAATTTTCATGGTTTTGAGAATGAAGATCCTCACAAACATTTGAAGGAATTTCATGTAGTGTGTTCTAGTGTGAGGCCACACAAAATATCTAAAGATCAAACCAAATTACACGCCTTTCCATTCTCTTTAAGTGATAAAGCAAATGATTGGTTGTTTTATTTACCTCAAGATTCTATTACTACGTGGATAGATATGGTTAAGCTAATCCTGGATAAATTTTTCCCTGCTTCAAGAGCTACTAGCATAAGAAGGGAGATTTGTGGAACTAAATAGAGGGATACATAGACTCTTCATGAGTATTAAGAGAGGTTCAAGCAATGATGTGCAAGTTGTCCATAACATGTAATTTCTGAACAACTCCTCATTCAATACTTTTATAAAGGATTGCTTCTAATGGAGAGAAAGATGATAGATGCAGCTAGTAGAGGTACTATAGTGAATAAAGCCCCTGGTCAGGCTAGGGAATTGATTTCCATCATGGCTGCCAATTCACAACAATTTGGGTTTCAACATGATTCTTCTTCAAGGAAGAAGGTGAATGAGGTAAGTATTTCAAACCTTGAACATCAAATTTCTAATCTAACCTCTCTTATCCAGTAAATGCCTTTAGGAAATACACAAAAAGTAAAAGCATGTGGAATTTGTGCTGCTTTTATCCATGCCATTGATATGCATCTTACACTTCAAGAGGACTCCCATAAGCATGCTAATGTAGTTGGAGGCTTTCTAGGACTACCACAGAGGAAATATGATCCCTATTCAACTACTTATAACCTTGGATGGAAGGATCATTCTAACTTCAGTTATGAAGCTAGACCATAATATTTTCAACAGTTTCATCCTAGACCACCAAATCCAGCACCACGATCTTCTTCAAGTTCAGTTATGTCTCTTGAGGAAATTGTTAAATCACTCACTGTTAACACAAAACAATTTCAGGATGAGACAAATTTGAGCATTCAAAATTTGGAGAATCAAGTAAGTCAACTTGCATCTTCTATGAGTAGGTTAGAATCTCAAGGTGAATTACCTTCTCAAATTGTTAATATTCTAAAGCAAAATGCTAATGCAATTACTTTGAAAAGTGGAAAGGAATTGCAGGAACCCAACCAGAAAGCACATCGGAACAACTTTGAGGAAGAGAATGAAAAAGAGATAGTAACTCCACGCCATCAAGATAGTCAAATTAGAGGACCTTCAATTGAACCACCAAAGGCAATGGTGACAACACCTCCATTTCCTTCTAGATTAGCAAAGTCCAAGAAGGAAAATGAAGAAAAGGAGATTCTTGACACATTTTGTAAAGTTGAGATAAATATTTCCTTACTTGATGCAATTAAATAGGTACCTCGCTATGCTAAGTTTCTTAAAAAGTTGTGCACTAATAAGAAAAGCTGAAAGGTAATGAGAAAATAAGTATAAGTGAGAATGTTTCAGCTATCCTTCAAAGGAAGCTTCCTCCTAAATGCAAGGATCCAAGTATATTTACTATTCCTTATAAAATAGGAAATGTTAGGATTGCAAAAGCCATGTGTGATCTAGAAGCTTCAATTAATGTCATGCCGTTATCTGTTTATCAATGTTTGAATGTTTGTCCACTGAAGGAAACAGGTATAATTGTTGAACTTGCTGATACATCAAATGTTTATCCTGAAGGTGTTTTAGAAGATGTTTTAGTACAAGTTAATGGGTTGATTTTCCCTACTAATTTTTATGTGCTTGATATGGAAAATGATGATTCTCTTAATTCATCATTGATTTTATTAGCGAGACCATTTCTTAAAACATCTAAGACAAAAATTGATTTGCATGATGGTACACTTACTATGGAATTTGGTGGTGAAATTATTAAATTTACTATTGATGATGCCATGAAATATCCTAACGATCTTTCTTCTATTTTTTTTTTTTTATAGATGTTATTGAGGTGATGGACATGAAAGATGACAGACAATTGCCTTTTATCATTGGTTGACCATTTTCTACCACAAGAGATGTGAGAGGACAGAGGATAGTGCTGAGAATAGGAGATGAGGAGGTTATGTTATGTGCTAGAAAGTGTAAGGAATGAGATGAGAAAGATGTCTCTAATGATATTTCATTTGATCAACTATTGAGAGCACTTGATGGTGAAAATGCTAGAGTTTTCTAGGAGAAATTGGAGCTTGAGAGAGACATTGGAGTTAGACATAGGGAATCCCAACTTTTTGAGCTTTCATGAGCATGAGATGCAAAAGTCCAACTAAGGACTATATACCAAGCGCTCCATGGGAGGCAACCCATGCTTAATAATGGTGTAGAATAATTTTGTTTTGTTTGTTTTCTCTTTTGTTTTGCTGCTGACAAGGTGGATATAAGAAGATGACTCTCTCTCTCTTGTGCTATATCAATTGGAATTCAAATTGCTTCAAAATTTTTCAAAACTGGGGAAGTACTGTTATTCCTTTTCTCTTATATCTTTATTTCTTTCTTATGAGAATTGAGCTAAATTAGGAACAATAAGGATACTGTTCAATTAAGTGTGGGGGAAGAGATAATGTGATGTGGAGAATGAATTTGAATATAGTTGTTTGCTGATGTCTAAATTGTTGAAGTGATTGAATATCTATGACATCTGAACTTGCACTGTATTACCCATACTTTGAACTTAATTCTGTCTTAAAGCATTATATGGTGATTTTAGGTGAAAATTTTTATGAGATCTGGAGATTGTGTTAAATATTGCAATAACGTATGCAAAAATGTGAAATTGACTTGCTTAAGTGCCTTACTCACCTACTATTAAATTAGAATTCTTAGTTAAAATTAAGTATCAAAATCTTTAAGGAACAAATTTACCTTAGAATTAGAAGTTTGAGAGTAGGTTGAGTCCTTAAGTGAAAAATAAATAGGTCTACTTCTAGGTAAAAATTTGCTTGTGTATACTCTTTTGAGTTCTTTTTGAGAACGTTTCAACACATAGTAAAAGAGGTAGAAGAAACTCTTTACCTAGTGATCTTTTATAAAAAAAAAAAGTCTTAAATTTGTTGTAACATTCAAAAGAAAAGAAAAAAATCAAGCATAGCCTTTACTCCAATGACTTAGGTAGCTGAGTTAAGAGTATTCAAACTTGAATATTAAAGTGAGGAAGAGTTCGTTGGGATCCTTTAAAACCTGGTCACTTAGGTGATGAGGCTGGGATGTACCAACTCAATGAACTCACTATAATGAGAAGGGCGAAAAGGAAAAAGTTCAATATGTGAACTTTGGAAAAAAAAAAAAAGAAAGGAAAGAAAGAAAAAAGAGAATAAATTCTTGAATGAATAGAAAAGAATATGGATGCAAAATCAACGAATGAAATAAGACTTATAATAAAGAGGGAGAAATTCTAGGGAAATAGTATATACCACATGCTTTCACTTTATGTTGCAAGGACTGTATGCCTACTAAAATCCAGTGAAGTTTAAATGGGTGTTTTTCCTTACTAGATTGAGTATTTACTTCTAGAAAAAAGGTTTTTTTGTTAAACACTGGGATTAAAGTTTGTTTTTTCTAGATTGGCTACTAAATTTTGATTGAAGTAATCTAATTACATATAAACAATTTGGTTAGAGCGGTGAGCACCAACAATGTAAGTCATGAGTTAGAAAACATGCTTAAATTGTGAAAGTTAAAATTGTGCACTCTCTATGACAAATTTCTCTTATGTTTTTATTTATTTTTCTTGAGGATGAGCAAAAGTTCAAGTGTGGGAGAATTGATAAAAACATATTATACTAACCTTTTCATTGAATAAATTGTGCTTAATTTATTATTAATTTTGTAGAAATCATGAGGAATTGTTACTTAAGTATGTTTATTTTAATATTACAGGCCTTGAAAGACTTATAATGCAAATGGAAGCAATCTAGAGAAGTATAATGCAAACTTGGTGAAGTGAACGAAGTAGGCCGACAAATGAGGTATAAAAGTTGCCAGCCTTCATCGGATTAAAATAAACATAGCCAGCCTTCGAACAAAATTTATTAGCCTTCAATGCAATACTTGTATGCCGGAAAAATCAAGTTCAACAACGCTAGCTTTAAGCTGGCCATGCCTGTTCATAGAATCAAATACTTTAACACTACATACTACACCACCAGCTTATAACAAGATAACATTACTAGCCTTTAATTTAAACAATGTACGTTGGCTTTGGGGAAATCAAAGCTGCCAGCCTTTGACCGACTTACATTTAGGCCGCCTCAACATTGCCTCCAACACTACCAGTGATTTCGTATCAGAAAATAATTCAAATATTGAACACTAGCCATCTCAATTTCAAAGGTCGGCCTACGTTGTAACGGATCAAATTCCATTGTTTTTCTTATAAGAACACCCTATGTTGTTGTTTTATCATATCATATCAAAAACTCCTAGGACCCTAGTGAGAAATTAGATATCTTTTTCATCTTTTTCTTTTCTTCGACATTTGAAGATCACAACAAGAAAAAGGAATTCATGGATATGAGTGACTAAATTCCATATTCTAGCGAAAGGATAATTACAAGTTTAGTTCTTCAAGAATTATGAGATCTAATTGATTTGTCATTATTTTGTTCTTTATATTTGGGTATTTATATATCTTCTTATTGTTTTGATATTGTTATTTTGCTTGATTGATACAAAATAAGGCCCATTTGTTCAGTTAGAAAGATAATATACAGTCAATTAGAACATTGAATTCGTAATTGTTCGATTGTTCTAATTTGTGTGGCACGATAACATGATTGATTATATGATAGATAATTGATTTGTGTTATGAAGATATATAATCTAATCTAAATAAATCATCTTATGATTTGTTGGCTTGAATTGGTAATATCGCTTGTTCTTCGTGCTATTGATGAACTTAACCCTAAGAGCTTGTTTAGGGCTGTTTAATCAATAACGAAAATAATCAAAGAGCCTATTTTGATTATCAAAAAAGTAAAGAAAGATAATGTTGTTAGAGCTTATTAATGATCATAACCAATTTATCCAAGATAAAGAACATAAATCTTTGCATCCATGATTGATTTTGTGAACTAAACTATAATGATACGTTTTTTTAGGAACACCTTGATATTGATTTACTCTTTGAATTTGATTACTTGCTTATGATATAATTATTTTTCTTGATTTCACAAAACCCCCTTTTTTCTTTTCTTCATTTAATCTTTAAATTGAAATAAGTTTTATCAATCCCTGTGGATTCGACCTTACCTACTGCTATATACAAGTTATATGAATATTTAGGGTAGGGATTTAATTTGTTAGATGCAACACCCAATCATTGTGTTATTAATATCTTATATGTCTGACAACATGTGAGAGGAGGCTATTGTATCGCCATGTTATATTCCTACTAAGGTTCCATATACAAAGTTTGATAAGATGCCTTATGAAATGTGGAAAGGTTTTGTAGCTAACTTAAATTATTTATAAATATAGGGGTGTTTAGTTAAAGCTAGCTTATTAGAATTTAGGAAAACCAATATCGGCTATAAGACTCTTGATTGTATATTTATCGATTATGCTCAAAATAGTGTTGCATATAGATTTATGTCTTTAGATGATCATACTATTTGTAGATTTAGAAATGCTGAATTCTTTGAATCAATCTTTCCCTTAAAGAAAAGTGATCTCAATGATGTTGCTGGTCTATCTAATACGGGTATGCTACCTACAGTTAATCTAATGATTCTACTTCACATGAGAATATGAATAAATCTAGAAGAAGTAATAGATGATAATTAGAACATAGTTTTAAAAAAGATTTTATTATTCCTTTCTTAAATCTAAACACTGATTTTAAATCATAAATGAAGACATAGTGTCCACATACTTAATTGAAGAAAACCCTAAAACTTATGAAGAAACAGTAAACTCTATAGATGCATGCCTTTGGAAAGAAGCTATTAAAAGTGAGCTCGATTCTATAATGACAAATCATACTTGGAATTTAGTTGATTTACCTATAAGATGCAAACCTATTAGGTTTAAATGGATTTTTAAAAAGAAGATAAGGTCAAATGGTTCCATAGAAAAGTTTAAAGCAAGATTCGTAGCTGTAGACTACACTTAAAAGAAATGGATTTACTATTTTGATTGCTTTAGCTATTATTCATAATCTAGTAATACTTCAAATGGATGTGAAAACAACATTTTTAAATGGTGATCTAGATGAAGAAATATATATAGAGTAATC
The DNA here is from genome assembly GCA_024138025.1 of Combretum micranthum. NCBI lineage: Eukaryota > Viridiplantae > Streptophyta > Magnoliopsida > Myrtales > Combretaceae > Combretum > Combretum micranthum. Next base: position 55,346 of record JAMXBD010001701.1, on the reverse strand, counting down.
TAAGTGACATGTGATTTCTGGCTAAGAAAATAAGGTGTGTAAACTTAGAAAATCTCTTTATGGTCTTATACAAGCTGTTAAACGGTGGTATGAAAAATTTGACCAAACATTAGTAACTAATGGATATGATGTGAATACATCTAATTCTTATGTATATTATAAATTATTTGGCTCAAATTTTGTGATTATATGTTTTTATGTTGATGATATGCTTATTTTTCGTACCAATTTAGATGTGGTAAATAAGACCAAATTGTTTGTCATCCCAATTTGATATGAAAGATCTAGGGGAAAATAATGTGATTCTTGTATCAAAATAAGGAAAATAGAAAATGATTTTTCTTTATATTAATCCCATTATATTGAAAAGGTGTTGAAAAAGTTTGATTGCTTTGATATTATTCCTGCTAAAACTCCTAATTATCCTAATATGTCACTTAAAAAAAATAAAGGCCTTAGTGTTTCACAAGCTAAATATGCTAAGATCATAGGAAGTGTTATGTTTCTTAGGAGCTAAACTAGACTTAATATAGCCTCTATAAGTAGACTAAGTCGTTGTACTTATAATCCAAATCATGAACATTGGGATGCACTTCATCGTTCACTCAAATATCTTAAAGGTACTATAAATTGGTGTTTATACTTTAGTAGATTTCCTACTATATTGGAAGGATTTTGTAGTGCAAATTGGGTTAATGATAGTGGTGAAATAAGCTCTACTAGTGGCTCTATCTTCACTTCAGGTGGAGGTGCCATATCATGGAAGTTTGCCAAACAAATTAGCAAAGTTCATTCCACCATGAAATATGAGTTCATAGCTTTAGAATTGGCACGTCAACAGGTAGAATGTTAATTAACCTATTAGTAGTATACCACTATGGGGGAGATTCCTTATACCTATTTCTATATATGGTGATTTACAGACAACTATGGGAATTGCTAAAAATAGTGGCTATAATGGAAAAAAGAGACATACTCGAATTAGATATATTGCCGGCAAATAGCTCTTAAAAAATAGAGTAATTTCCTTGAGATATTTGAGATTCGAGAGGAATGTGGTAGATCCTCTCTCTAAAGAATGGACAAGGAGAGTTATTCTTGAGTCATCAGAGGGAATAAGGCTTAGGCTCTAGGATTGAGGCAATATGGTGGATATCTTTATATGGTTAAACGAAGCCATATGATTCTAAGTTGTGCACTACATTCCACTCTTTGTAATATGTGGTGGTGCAGGACAAATCCATAGCCTTATACTTAGGTGGTTTTAATGAGATGAATTTGATGGATTCACTATTTGATTGTAAACAGATCTATAGTCCTATGTAGTAGTTCATCCTATGAACTTAATGGATGTTGTTCTATAGAGGTTAAGTCTAAATGCCTGTTAATGGCTTCATAGCCTGAGTAATGGGTGATCTTTAGTAAACTACCTACTTGAGTGTGAAGGTGGACCGCCTTCTATGAAAGACTTTAGCTATCTTTTTAGCTACTCATGAGAATCCAAGGTGTGCTTAGGACCATTAAAAGTGCATGAAATTTGATATTGCGAAATAAGAAGAACATAAGGGTATAATATGCATTGTGGGTGTCTTAACTAAAGTTCTCAAAGTTCAAGAGTAATTCACTTCTTTAATTGAGTTGTTGCCCTAATTCAGTATACATTAACTCAATCGAAAGAAATTGATGTTTAAGTACATATGTCCCTTCCCTTGCCTAGAATTCATTATCCTCCATCAAGCCATTTATGAGGGATTGTGAGGAAATGACTTGATGGATCTTTTCCTCTCTTTATGTTTTTTTCCTTGTTCTTTGTCCCGTATGGGATATTTGTAATTTTTATCTTATGTTTTTATTGAAATGAATCTTGACTTGTGGTCATTGAATAAAAAACACACACTTGAGCCGCCCATCTGACCTGGTCTAAGCTAGGCTAGGCTAAAATAAGGGTGGACATGGTTTGGTCAACTAATCCATGACCTCATTTTTTTTAACCAAAAACAAAATAATCGATTTTTCAAACTGTTAAACCTAAACTAATCCATTTTTAATTGTTAATAACCTTAATGATTAACAAATTTTTTTGTTAATATTTTCAGTTTTTGGTTTTTAACAGTTAAATGGTTAACCAAAAGCTATTGCTTTGGGGTTTATTATTTTTGTGTTGGTTTTGAGTTGTATAAAAAGACTTTTAAAAGAACAACTTGAAGTGGAAGCTTTCAAATTTTATAAAACTAATTGATCTTATCCAACTTCTGTTAGCAACTACCAACAATAATGGCTAGCTCACCTACCAAAGTAGTATAGAAAGAATTAGGTTGAATCCCAAGGGAACGGTGGCACCTATCATACTCACATTTCCTCTATTATCTTAGCTAAAGAAAAATTTAGCAAATCATAATGAAAAAAGAAGTTATGCTAATGTTAATGACATTCACAAATGTTTTCTAAGCAAAATTAGGGAATCGGTTTGCAATAGTGCAAGACGACAGCTCAGGGTTTGCTTCACCAACTCCTTATCATGTGATTTCTTAAAACCAAAACTCAGAGAGAGAGTTTTTTGCTGGAGTATTTGCATCACTAGATTCACTGAGGTAAACTAAAGCCTCTGCCAAGGTTAGTAGTTCTAAATTTGAACTAGACTACTAGAATCCCTTCTCAAGTTATCATCGGCCTAAATTCGCATAAAAATTAAGAATCCTTTGTTTTTAAAACCAAATTAATGAATTTCAAAACAAGTGACAAAAAGTCTTCAATCGCCTTCTCTCGAAATATTTAGGATCGACTCCATTAGTAACTACAAATCCATTCAAAAGAATGATTTCCCAGCTTATTCTATTGAAATCAAACATGAATCTAACTCGTGCACCACGCCATGAGACCCATGAAATTAAAATCAAGATACTAATTACAAACACCCAGTTAATATTGAATTCACAGTGTATCTGAAATCACATGAATCAAAGTTTGGATTCACAAACCCTAAGCTATAGGAGATTATTTCTCCATTGATTCAAAAATTACAAACATTATTTGAAGAAATAAAATGAAATTAATTGAAGGATATCACAATTCAGCATAGAGTCTTGCAGAAATTAAAAACAATGGGATAAAATGATTTTACCCAAAAACCTTTGAGATTCTCTAAAGTAAGAAGAAATAAAATTCTTTCACTCCAGAAATTCTTTCACTATGTTAGTATTTTGCTATTGTATTCACATTGTACAACATGCTTATTAAAACATTATGCACGCTTATTCATATGTTGACACATGAATCATGAAAATTTTTATTATTAACATGGCAAATTCTTTATAACGAAATGCAAAGTCTTTATCTATGTGGGTGTCTCTATCGAGTGCTTAAACAATTGCTTGTTGAGAGGTAAGTCGAGTGCTCAAGTGTTGCATTAAAGATAGGGCTCAACTTGAGCTGATAAAATGCTATCATTTTTGTCCATTTTTCCATCAAGGGCTAATTTGAGACTGCTGATGGTTTGATGCTTGATGATTTGAGGCATGACACAAGTAAGGTGAAAGTCTGTACTTCATTTCAGCAGCTATCATGGGTCAGATTTTGGGTGCGACAGAATCTTTCTTCAGGGTTAGGTTCAATCTCCTTAGAACAAGTGTTGAAGGTTACGTTGAGGGCTGAATTTAGGGCACGACAAACCAATTTTTCCTTGTTTTGCCTTACATTTTCGCCTCGATTGGCATTATTCAGGGCGTGGCTGTCACACCCTAAAGGGTACCCTAAACGTGACAGTCCGCCACACTTGATATTTAAACTCAAGTGAGACAACCTTAGTCTCTCCATGAGTTTGAACATCGGGTGTAAGGCTCACATTCAACATATAGGGAACCATACTTTGCTTTGAAATAGTTTAAGGACGCATACATAGCAACAAGAATATGAATCATAATAGTTATATTTAGATTTAATCTATTACATGATCTAAAGAGCATACCCCTGTCAAAATATTAAGAGTTCTTAAGCTCTCAAACGTCTCTTATAACATCCATCAAATACTAATTTAGGAGATTCAAATGGAAGCCTATGCCTACGTCTAGGTCCCGGCTTCATCAAAAAGCTCCTTAGAGTCCAAAAGTTGTACCTAAGAAAAGTGGCTTCTCGGAGATAGCCATAAATATTCATACTTCAATAGGAAACTATCGAGGTATAAGCTTACGAGCTTAGTGAGATTCATTTCCAAATATTTAGTACTAAACAACAGTATATAACAGACAAGTTATTAACATCCATATGAAATGCACAAGCAAATGAGCATACAAGCATATGACTTTCCAGTAGCCATATGTGAATGGATTTACGCCCTCCCTTCGGGGTTGGGTTGGTCCATAAGTCATGCAGCCATAATCCCGATCTCTTTCTCTTAGTTATACAAGCTTTATTGTTTCATTGTGGTAGTTTTAAGTGCCTACCCCACTTCCGTTAACTTGAGCGATCTCGCATCCTTAATGTTAACATAGGCCCCCATGCCTTCTGCTAATATACTTTTGTCCCACCAAAGGTATATCAGCCAATGCAATGTGACTCACTGCGTGTTATGCATGAACAGTTTATTCATATAATCGTGGCATGTTTATTATGTAGGTTAAGAGCGATCGTAGAGAATTTCAGACAATTCAAGTCTACACTAGCTCATACAACATTTTTACAACAAGTCTCGTCTCGATATAGTTAACATTCATTCAACCAAGATTAGATCACAACTCATCTCAATTTTATCTTTCCCTAACTCTAGTGCCACTACGATTATAAGCACATACATGAGCATAACTATTTAAGAAATGAACTCACTTTGCCATGGTACGGAAATCCACTTAATCGTAATTATCCTCAGAAAGGTCTAGTTCGTCTCCCAAGTTTCCTAATCAAAAGAAATAATGCTAATGAGTATTTTTATGAACTTTGAATGAACCTATAAATTCTATTCTATCAAGTTTGTCAAAATTTGTCTAAGAGGAAATTCCAATTTAAAACAGCTATAACTTGGTCATTTTAACTCGGAATTTCGCATATTATATACCGATTTCTACCTATTCGACGAAAGCTATCTATTTCTAGAGTTATTTTCAACAAATGAGGTCAGTTGGTCTATGAACAGTAACGTACAGAATACTATACGAATTCCCATTCCACAATTCAACTTCTAGTTTCAATTTAAGCATTATACTAAAGCTTTGATAGATACTTAGCTATCATTATATTTTGTAGGACTCTATTATATACATATATAACTCAATACCATGCATGAGTCATGAGTGTTGGAAATTTCTACTTTCTCATGTACTTAGATACTATCAAATAAGAAGTATGTGACCTTACTTTTCTAACTTTGTTTCTACAAGTGCATCATGTATATATATAATACCTACAAGCTATTATTGTGAAGATCGTGAAATGACTATCTATATGTATATCCTTAATGTTATAGTATCAAGAATTCTTTTTGAAAAAAAAACTTTACTTTGCAAAACTTGTGAAATTTACTAGACTTAAGAAAAGTGGTTTTCTTTCTTGAAAATTCACATTGCTTTATCAAAACTTAACCTTGATGACCTATATAGCCATTACCTTTATTATTTTAATAAAAACCTTCATTTTGAGGTTAGAAAATAGATGTTTAAATAGGTGGTTTGCCTAAGTACGAATTTTACAAAATCTTAAAGAATGAAAACATTGTTTCACCTATTCTTGGAAACCATTTATTGTTCTAAGATTATATTTTGATAAATCTCTCTTATTCTTGTCAAAATTGGGTCTTTATTACATGTATCCCCTAGGACTTCCATTTTTTTTTTATAAAAATTATCATTTTGGCACTTGGAATCAGGTGTTTAAATAATGGTTATTTTTAAATCCGAATTTTGAAAAATTCATTTGAGTTTGTTTTCTTTGTAAAACCCATTTAGTCTTTTAAAAGCCATTTCCTAATCAAACCTACCCGTTAAGGCTTCAATTTCTTTAATAAAAATCTTGTTTTGAAGTTGAAAAATGGGTGTTTACATTTCAAGCTTCTTTTATTACGAATTTAAAACTTATTTTTGACGTTGAAATATAACTTTCGTAAACTTGCCTTTGTTTTGAGAATATTCCTTAATAGATCTAAGCTTTTCTCATCAAGATTATTCGTTTATGATATATATTCCATAAGCCCTTTATTTTAAATGAAAAATATACATTTTGAAGTAGAAAAATAGCTTTTCTAAATATGGTTCCCTTTTTATCCGAATTTTCAAAAGTTATTTTTGTTGAAACCAAAATAGATCTTGAGCTTTGTAATACTTTCTTACTACCATCAAGCTATTACAAGTTATTTAAGAACATAAAACAAAAATCTAATTCATGTATGAACTTAAAACAACTAGATCTAGTTTACCATTCTAATCACAATTGCATGAACACTATGATGGTTATGTGAACATGAATAGATGATGAATATATGCACAAATCATTAAAAATAATAACATAACGTAATAATAAAACAAGATAATAGCAAAATAACTCAAATAACAAGATCTAAAACATTGTGATGGCAAGGATCTCATGTTCAAGTGTTTCCACATCCCTAGCTTGAAGCTCATGGGGATTTTGTGTCAAATCACACATGAATGAACTTGCCATTACATGTTTTTAAGATACTAAGGTATAGATCTATTATCTATTGGTTGTGTAGAGTAAGAAACTTGAAAGAAAAACAAAGTGTGTGTGTGTATATAGGGAGGGGAGTTCACGATTTGGAAGAGGAGAGGAAGAGAGAGTTTTACAAAAATTTTCTAAAGTGAGAAAGAAGAAGAAAAGAAAGTGAAAAGAAGTTGGCATAAAGGAGTTTATATAGACTTTATGGATTAGGGTTTGCTTGAATAAAAGAAATTAAATAAAACAATTTGAGAGAGGGAAATGGGAGGGAAGTTGCGCCAGTTTTCAATGGGAAGAGAGAGAGGGTTTGTTTGTTTTGTATTGTGTAATATTAATTAATTGAGTAATTTAAGTAATAAAGTTATATTAGAAAAGTAAATTGTAAAAAAAAATGATGTAATTGTAAGAGTAGGTGTAAGGATATAAGAAATAGGTTATGGGTAGTTGTACTTGTGAATAGTGTAGAAGAATTCAAAAGTAGATTTGACATTTAAAGTACCGATAGTAATGAAAATACGATAAAAGGTAATAACTGAAACTTTTATAATCCAAAAAATTATATAACTGATATATTTGGAAATCTTATGAAATTACTAGTCTAATGGTACTAATATCATATATTTAATATTTCGAGCCCTATGACACGCTTTTCGAAGTCTGTATCCAATCGGGTTTAAAATAGATCGAAAATTTGCCGATCTTATCCTTTAAAGCATCCTAGCATTATTACGAACCAAACTACACCCTTTAGTCATATTCCAACTCCTTAGTTTAGGAATACGGATTGCCAGATCTAAGCTACTAGGGTTTTCTGGGAATTTGTTGACTTAGGTTTTTGGGGTTGACTTTCTGGTTTAAATCTTTGCTAATTTGGAAACTAAGAGTTTATGCTTATACAACATACTTAGTTTGAGAAATTTTTTTTAAATTGTTATTTTTGTAAGTATTTAATATCTCTTAACGTTCTCGAAATTATTGAATTGGGTTTTATTTCCAAAGGTTAATCGTTATTTACTTTTTAATAATTTGCTTTTGGGTTGTATATTACCTCAGAGTTACGTATAGAATTGATCATATGTAGTGGTTTTGGATTTGAAAACCGCTGAGTTCTTATTTATTTTTAAGGATTCTCATTTTTCTCAAGATTAAGAAATTTCTAGATTTGTTCGTGATCTAAGGCTAGTAGAAGTTCAATTTTTAATTTGGAGTCATTTTTAGAGTTTACTTTCGAAGTTTATTTTGGAATTATTTACTGAAATTTTCCGGGGCTGACAGTGGCAATTTTGTTCTTCACTTTTGCTGTTGATTTTACTCCAAATCTGATTAAAAATACTTTTATCCTTCTTCTTTCGATTCAAGAAGCTGAAAACAACAATCTGACATTAAAAGCACCAAATTCATAGGAATTTAATAAAAAACTCATCAAAATAACCTCGAATTCCTATGAAAAGAATAGAGTAAAATTAACTCATCAGCTATGGTTAACCATATTTTCAATTATTCCATAAAAAGTTAAACCATTTTGTTTCATAATTACATTGGAAACAAATCAACAAGTTAAATATTACAATTACATTCAAGAAAGCAAATCAACAAGTTAAATAACTATAAAATAACAACAAATAAGGAATATAACTCTAATACGACATTACACAAATTAAAACTCTATAGTCTTCTCCTTTTTTTTAAAGCACAACACAACACAACATAATAATTATACCATAATTATTCGAATTATTAGTTTTTTAATTGTTAATCATTAATCGTTGATTTATGATGGCTACAAATCGAAACTGGATTGAAAATTGGAAAAAAAAAAAAAGAATAAAACCATGATCCTAAACCGAAATTGATGGACTGGTTAACCATATTTTTCGGATGGATTTTCGGTTTCAATTCAGCTTTTCAATTTTATCGATTTTTTTTACTACCCCTAGGCTAAGGTTAAAAAACCTTCTTTTTTTTTTTTTTGTAATTTTGTTCAAACAATGGTTACTATTTTTTTAATTTGTCTTTTCAAATTCCATTGCGGTTACAATTTCTTTATTGCAAATTTTATTTTTATAGCTGTCTAGCATATAATTTTTATAACAAAAACATTATTGTATATTTAAATTTGTAACCAATTATTTTAAATTATTACTATTTTGTAATAGAAATTTTGAATCATCAGTTAGCAATTTTGAAATAAAATAACCTAAGGTTTTTACAAAAAGTACGAATTCACGTATTTTTAAAAACTCTGAATACTATTCTTTTTAGGTAATTGTACTTTTGCTTGTTCCAAGCTTCTACCATGAGTGCATGTGTTAGGGGGCTAGCTATGTAATTGATTAATCTAGGGTCATTTCAAAATTCTCTTCTAGGATAGTGGACCATCCATGAGATAGCTTCATCAGACTGATAAGTTGTCTTACGTCTTATATCTTTTCTTCAAATAAGGAGTTACTATAGAAAAGCAAAAATATCCTTTATTCTCTAAAGCCTATTATTTGTATTCCATCGCCAAATATTTGCTTAACCAATGAATATTGGGTTTTGGATTTGTTAGTTGAGGTATAAATTGAGAGTTTGAACTTGATGGTAAGAGAGAAGGAAGAATGTCTTCTATGCTTTTTCTAGAAGATGAAGCATCAAAGATGTATGAAGGTTATGTACTATAATTATGAAAATATTTTTTTCCTCTTATCTATAGGTAATAAATAAAAAATAAATTGAAATGATAAAATAATAAAAGTATTAAGATTTAATGTGGAAAACCTAAACAAAAGAGAAAAAAAAAAACTTTGAGATCATAGCACAAAACTTCGACTATCAATAAATAATAAGATTATAATATTTGTTTCACTAGTATAATTAAATTTTCATTAATACGGTGGATATTAATATTATCATAAAACTAATTAATTCATGAAAATACAGAAATACCTATTCAATTTGGATAACTGAGAAGGATCAGCAAAATATGGAAATAATCAACTTGTTATATTCCATACCATAAATTCATAAAAGAAGTTTCATCATAATTGGAATCCATCAAACTATTCGATTGTGGATCCCTATTTGCCTTATTGAAATTAATCTTCGACTTGCAATCTCTGACAATGTCATCTCATATTCCATTAGCATTTTCTATGGGACCTAATTAAATTTCCTTTCAGCTTATTTCTTAACCGTCGCAAGTCTATTGACTTCTCACTTATGCTTATTCATAATCTACTTTTCATTTTTTTATTTCTTTTTACCAACTTTCCTTTTTATTTATTTTCTTTAAAATACATATGTATAAATATTATAGTTTATATTTTTTTTCTATTATGGGTCCATGTGTGTTGCAGCCCAAACCTACAAACTACCTCTGCAACTTGTATAAAGATTCCATCACACCTATTATTTATTCTTCAAACATTGCTTACCCTTCGACAGTACCAACAAACTATAAGTATCATTCTTACATAAGTATTTCATCTCTTCTTGCATGGCTTTTACCCATTCCTTCTTCTACTCTTGTAACATAGTCTCTTGATAACATTTTGACTCTCTATCGTCTATCAGCATCGCATACCCATCTAGATTATATCTAGCAAATAGCCTTTACTCTCCTGTTGATTTTCTCAACTCAATTTATTGATAATGCTCTTAGGATATCTCATAATCTCCAACTAAATCTTGAATGTCTCCTCTATCATTATTAGAATCTCCAAGAAAGGCACTGGATCTATATTAAGTGGGGTTTCGTTTGAAGATTTGGAATCCTCTAACTTTTCCTTGTCTTCAATGGTCTGGTTTGCTATAAGGACCATATCTCTACTTCTGACAAATTTCTTCTCCATTAAATGCCATGACCTATAAGCATATTTATCACATGTATAATCTAGAAAAAGAATTACTGCTTTGAATTTCTATCAAATTCCATTCCTTCATCCTTAGGAATATGCATGGATGTCATACAACCAAGCACTCGTAATCATTATAAGAGATAATTTTACCTATCTATGTTCTCTTTGGGATGCTACTATAGAAAGCATAAAAGGGAGATTGATTAATCAAATTAACTGTTGTCTCCGTTGCTTCTCCCCATAATGATTTAGATAACTTGGCATGAGACAACAACACTTTACTCTCTATTTAATAGTGAGATTCATCCTTTCTATAATGTCATTTTGCTGTAGGATCTTTTTCTTCTCAAGTTTAATCCCATGGAATTTACAATATTCCTCAAAAAGGTCATTATATTCACCACCATTATCTACTCATACACATTTCGATTATCCTCGTACTTCTCTTTCAACTTTATTATGGAATGGCTTAAACACATGTAGAATTTGATCCTTAGATTTCATAATGATATGAACAAGCAATGGAAATCTAATAGATCCCATAAAAGACCCCAATATTTGAAAAATTATAGAAGTATTGGATAAGTTCATGGACTTAAAGCATAAAATGGTGGGACTCAAGCATACGATACAAATAGATCGTTAGTTAAAACAACAGAAAGTGCATATTCACATAAATAGAAGAAATAAAAAAATGGGGAAGGCTTGGAGCAGGGACTGTTGGACTGGACTGATCCATCTGTCCTCAACCTTTCTTAAGGAGCTCATGCACTTAAAGAGGCCTTCTATGAGCTAGAGAACCCATGGAGAATCCACCATTGAGAAGACTCATCTCGCCCATTGATGGTCTATATGATTTTATGGACTTTATTAAGAGCTAAGCTCTATAAATATCCGAGGTTCCTCCTCATTTGGCAGATCGAGAATTTGATAGAAATGTTATCATGCTGTCAGAATACTCTTACAAAGGATCAAATAAAGATCAGAGCAAAGAACACCAGCCTCTCTGTAAGCCTGGAAATTTTAGTAAATAATTCCAAAATAAACATCGAAAATAAACTCTAAAAATGACTCCAAATTAAATTCGAACTTCGACTAGTCCTAAATTATGAAAGAATATATATATTTCTTAATCTTGAGAAAATGAGAATCCTTAAAAATAAAATAAGAACTCAACAGTCTATAAATTCAAAACCACTATGACAAGTTTGACTTATAAAATCAGGTAATATAGAACCAAAAAAAATTATTAAAAAGCAAATAATGACAAAATTTTGGAAATAAAACTCAATTCACAAATTCCAAAAACATTAAGAGATATTAAATACTTACAAAAATAAAATTTTAAATAAATTTTCTCAAACTAAATGTGACGTATAAACGGAAACCCTCAATTTCCAAATTGGCAAAGATCTAAACCGGAAAATCACTCGGAAACCCTAAGTGGAATATAGTAGTTTTAGTCTGGTAATCTCGCGTTCTTAGTCCTAGAGGCCGAGGTGTAGTTTAAGTGTGTAGAGTAGCTCATAGTAATATAAGGTCGCTTAAAAATATCATATTGGTAAATGTTTAACCTATTTCGAACCCATTCGGATACAGACTTTGAAAAGCATGTCTCGGGGCTCGAGATATCAAAAAATATAGCATTAATACCGTTAGACTCGTATTTTCATAAGGATTTCAAAAATATCAGTTTTATAATTTTTCGATAACTAGAAATATCTTATTTCGTGATTATATTCGTATTTCTTTACTATCAGTAATTAACTTGTCTTTTGCACTATTCACTACTATTCATTGCACAATTTTATTATTCTCATAAACCCTTATATTTTTAGATAAATATTTTATATATCATAGAAAATTTTGTTTTTCAAAAATTTAGATCGTTTCAGGTTTTTTAGGGAATTAGTTTCTATTTAAGACCCGATATTAAAAATAAAATAAATTAATTTAATAATTGGAAAATAATTGAAAAATATTTTTATTTTCATAAAATAATTTTTTAGAATTTTTTGGGTTATAAAATATCAATTATAGCTCATATTCGCGTATTTTGATTATACCGATAACTTATATGATAATTCACTAAAATAAATTAATTGATTATCTTATTTTAATTATGAAAAATCTGCTACAAAATTTTGGAATGCATTTTCTTTTTTCTTATTTTTATTTTATTTATTAAGAAAGTACTCTTACAAGCCCATACATTTAGTACACTTTTAACACATCACTTCTTTTTCACTTCAATCTTTCTACACTTCACTCATCACTTCATGGTAGATTTTTTACTTCTTTTTGCTGCCTTGTCCTTTGAAATACTCTAAAAATTAATTAAATAATACTCTCTTCAATACGTCTTCAAGAAGCTTACACTTAACCATTAATTACACATTACAATTTCAAGTTTAAAAACTAACTAATTCTCCCCTCTCCTCTCCATTTCACACCAGCCATAAGGAATAATTGCTGCCCATTTCTTTTTTTTTTTTTTTACTTTATTTAAGTGTCTTTAAACTCATTCTATCTTTCTCTCTCATTCACATATCAAACCTTTATATCATTCCTTACACTTTCCTCTCTATTTTTCCTCTCTTTCTCTCTTCATTTGTTCTTGCTCTTGTAAGAACATTTGCTGCCCCTATTCCTTATTTGAGCTCCCACACATATTTCTTCAAGATCCTTTGATAAAACTCTTGTCCAAAGCTTCCATAGATGATATAGGTAAAGTATAGTGAGAGTTTCATGCATCAAATGACCTTCCATAAGCTTAAAAGCTAAGGATGATGATGCTAAAATGAAACACTCATCTTATCCATGATTATTCTGTAGTGTTATTATTTTCTTACTAGAGTAGTTATATTTTGTTAGATCTAACTTTTTATGTAACTTTGCTTATGTTTATATTTAGATCTATGAGTTTATAGTTTACCACCACGGATTTCTTTTATATTTATGTTCATAGAAAGTGTAGATCTTGGCTTTGAACTCAAATAAAAATGGTGAAATTCGTATCCAGGCAACACCCACGTTAAAAAACCACTTTCCAAGTGTCAAAATGGAAGTTTTACTTGAGATAATGAAGGCTTAATGGGTATATATCATCAAAACTTCATTTTATATGATTCAAAGGTGATTTTCAAAGATTATTTTTCAAAACAAAATTCTATTTTTGGATCTAGACAAAGGCCTAACTTAAAAACATATTTTCAAACTCAAAAATGAAGTTTTTATTCAAGATATGGAAGGCTCTTAAGATAGGATATGTAAGGGATAGATTTTCCTAAGTTCAGATGAATTTTATCAAAAGATATGTCCAAAAACAAATTTTGTAAATTCGGATCTCAACCAAGACCAATTTTGAAAACCCATTTTTCAACACCAAAATGAAGGATTTGTTTAAAAAATGAAAGGCTTATGGAATAGGTACCAATAGGAGATGTTTTTGATAAGTAAATAGTAGATATACTAGTAGAGATTCTCAAAATAGGAAGAGATTACAAAGTATAAAATTTGAGTTTTATCCTAATTTTGTAAAATTCGGATGGATTCAAGACCATGCCTTAAAAGCCCTTTTATCAACTCCAAAACTTGTGTTTTATATGAAAAATAAAGAGTATAGATCATAGATATTATCAAGTAATGATTTTTATAAGTTAAGATGGGATTTGCTAAGAAAAGCATGTAGAACAAGGAGTAGAAATAAAGTAGGAAAATTTGAGTTGTTTGTCATTTTAATAAATTCGTAATAATTGAGTAATGGTATGACAACCCCTATTTTTCAAAAAAAAAAGTTTTATTAAAGAAATAAAGTCCTTAGTGACTAGGTATGGTTGAGCCTTAATTTTCTAAGTATTAAATGAGTTTACTTAAAGGAATCACCACAAAAACAATTTTTAGAAAATTCGGATTTTGGGATTAACCATATTTACAAACATGTTTACAAAGTGTAAAATGGAAATTTTTATTGAAGAACAAAGGCTTTAGGAAATATACATAATGAAGACTTAATTTTAACAAGAAAAAATAAATTTTATCAAGGAATTTTTCTAAAAACAAGTGGGGATTGTCAAGAATACAAGACTAGCCTTTCTAAGTTGATTTTTCATAAAGTCTTACAAAGAAAAATTTTTCTAAAAATTTCTTTTATTCAATATCATCAAGAACATGTGTATATATACATATATATATCTCATGACATATCATTTATGATAGTAATTTGTTCATATTGCATGAATACTTGCTTTGGATAGTAGAAACTTCATGATCTTTCACAAAATCAATTTTCTAAAAATTGTTTTCGTACTAATATGAACTGATCAGATTTTTTCGAAGCTTAAAAGTTTTCAAAAATTAACTATGATATTAGAATTAGATAGAACTTTCGAAGTAGATAGAAATCGGTATATAATTTGCTAAATTCCGAGTTAAAATGATTAAGTTATGGCCGTTTTAAGTTGGAATTTCCACTTAGGACGAGAATTACGAATTTAATAGTTTGTATGAGATAGAATGGATTAGTTTTGAGTTGAAATACTCATTTGGGTATTTCTTCCTTTTCAGGTCATCCCAAAATTGACGATTCCCCACTACTGGATTACTTTTACTAAGAGACTGGTGATCCAATGGCCGAGTGAGTTTTCCTCTTATTTTGTTACCTGGCTTGTGCTTGTAGATAGTTGCATTAGAATTAGAAAAGATAAAATTGTGATGAGTTGTGATATAATCTTGGTTGAATGAATGATAAGTACATCGAGGCGAGACTTGTTGTAAAATCATTGTATGAGCTAGCATGGACTTGAATTGTCTGAAATTCTCTATGATCGCTATTAACCTACATATAACATGCCACGATTATATGAATAAAATGTACATGCATATCATGTATTGAGTTACATTGCATTAGCAAGTATACCTTTGGTAGGACAAAGGTATATTAGTGGAGGCATGGAGGCCTGTGTTAACATTAAGGATGCGAAATCGCTTAAGTTAACGGAAATGGGATAGGCACTTGAAACAACTACATAAAACAACAGATATTGTAAAACTAAGAGAAAGAGATCGGGATTATGGTTGCATAACTTATGGACCATCCTAACCCTAGATACGGAGGGCGTAAATCCGTTCTATGTATGGGTTCCAATTACCCATACATAATTGTCTGCTCATGTATTTGTTCATGCATAGCATATGGATGATTTATAACTTGGTTGTTATGGTATGAAATTAAGGGAACTCTCACTAAGTTAGTGTAGCTTATACCTCAATAGATGTTTGAATAAACAGGTTGACGGAAGAATGCAATCCTGAGGACCAACATGTCTGGAGCCGAGTATGACTTTGGGGTTCTAGCAGGAAGTAAGTATACTTAAAGATATTAGCTAGGTTTTTTGAATTATCTTGTAATAGTTTGTGGAGCGAAATATGTGGATGAATTGTAATTGGAGTATAGTGAATTGTATTTCCTTTACATTATTACTCAAGTTGTATCAATATAAAATGTATCACTCCGATGTATCTCTTACATGTGTTAGACGCCTTGTGCATAGTATGGAAGCCTTCGCGTGACTAAGGCGGTCATTCCTAGGCTTTAATATTGTGTACGGCGACCTGCCACGTTTTGGATACCTTTAGGGGCATGACACTCTCCTCTAGAACAATGAGGTTGATGTTTTATAGCTCCTTTACCTGTCACTAGTGCGTTCAATCTCTCTAGGATTGCTTACTTCTCCTCCTCTTTACCTTATCACTTTTAGTCATTCCTTGCGTGTGCTTCCATTGTCACGCCTCAAAATATGGGCCTAGTAAGATAAATCTAAAGCTATCATATCACGTGTGCACCCATAACATGAGAGCCGTCTTGTAAGTCAGAGTGTAAAAGACTCTATTTATTTATAAATGTTCATATATAAATGATATAATATATTACAGGATTTCAACTATGGAATCCGATTTTCCAATTTCTACCAAGATCACCGAGAATTGGTATCCCTTACCAAGTAGTGAAAATGGGTTTCAAACTACGGCTTACAAATTTCAATTATTATAAAATTTATCTAATTTACATTATAAGTTTACCATATCCTATATCTCTATCTTTGGTAGAGTTCGATGGAGAAGCTCTCTTCACACATTCCTAACGTAATCCTAGCTAGTATCAATCCTGCACAAAAACTGTAGGGGGTGAGTGAACCATGGGCTCAGTGAGATAACCTGACCAAACCACATATCAACCAATAATAAACAAGTGTAATTATCACTCATATGCAATGCAACAATCAATCATATGTACATTACAAGCTTGGATGATCTAGAATCTAAAGCAGGATGGAGATTTACGCCCTCTCATCGGGGTTGAAGGAACTCCATACTATGGCCTACCTACTTAGGAGAGACTAAGCATACAGGAAAGCCACAATCCTCATTGTCATTATCTCTTTATACTTTTAGCACTCAATTCCTGTTTTAAACCTTAGAAACTCCACTAAGTGTTAGTCATTTCATAGCGATACCATAGGCGGCATCCTTCATTACCAGTTAGTTCCCATGGAACCAATGAAACAAAAGTAATCTTGCATAGAACTAATAGCCTCTTGCCTAGAAAAACCAAGCATTACCAGAGAACTGAAATACTAACACGTAATAGGCTGCCACATCTTCAAATGCAGTTTATGCAAATCATGTGATGCATGTCCATTTCATTTATAGTACCAATAGTCGTTAATCAAGTTTAGGGTGCTCATATAATTTACAGACAATCATCAACATGCTTCATACAACATTTATTATACAATAGAATTATCACTTATAATATGATAATTTGTCATTCAATCATACACCACGCAACATGCATTATCCCCAATCCCGCATATATATCAATTGAATATATATTATTTCAAATGCAGTTATACTACAAGCACAAACAATGTGATAAAGTCAAGTAACTCACCTGTGGTCCTCGCTAAATTGTTGTATAATCTACCAGAAGTTCGGGAATTGATCTATTTTCCTATTAAAGGAAATAACATAGATTCATTATTGGATCGTTTCTGTAAAAGAAGTCTTCTTAGAATTAAAGCGTTGATCCTAATCGCCGAACATTAGACTAAGCTCGTTATATTAATTATTGCGTCGTTCAATAATTTAATTGAATCGTTATAGGTGTCTAATTATTTCGCATCGGTATTTGATATAGTTTTTATTAAGGTTTTAATCCCTATAGCAAAGAATATTTATATGTTATTTGTTTTCATTTTGCTTCTCTTGATCTTAATTGTTATCTATATTTTTATTTAAGGGGTTTGTCTTTTCCTTAAGTCCTATTGCTTTTAGTAGAAGATTTTTGTTTATTAATTCTTTGCCTGTCAACATTATCTGTCTCTTAAATTAATATTTTTATTTATCTAAGGGTATGTTCTAGTATCTATACATTTCCAAAAATTATTTTAATAAAGTCGTATGTTTATGAAGTATAGATATATCAAATTTTTATTATACTTCAATTTTATTTTTATTGTAAAACAAGCTAAGTTTAATAATATCATATTATCAGTAATATTAGTTTTGAAATGTTAACACCAATATTAGTAGTAAATACAAGTATAATAATAACAACAATTATAAGACAATTAGTAAATACTAACATTAGTGACAAAATAGAATTGATGATACTATAAATATAGTGATCTTAATGTAAAAATAACAGTATAAATAATCCTAATGACTCATGATGAAAATATCAATAATTCTGAATACTATAATCAGTAGAAATAATAATAGTAATAATCATAATCATATTAATAGGAATAACAGTAACATTAATATTAGTTTATTAAAAGTGAAAAATGAGTGCATTTCTATTTGCGATTTCTTATTGGTTTTGAATCTGATTTCGCTGTATAAATTATCGATTTGATAGTACTCTTTGAGTACTTTCTACTAGTAGAATTATTTTTAAGAAAACAGACTTGTACAATTTTTTAAATTTTTGAAACACTTGCATAGGTTTCAAGTGAATCATGATAGTTGTAGTCAAAACTTGTTTTGATGATATCTAACTCATTTCTAGTCCGTTTTTGATGAATAAATAGTCATTTTCATAGTATTTTCCGAGTAAAATCCATTAATAGGGTTGTTTTTATTAAACAAGGTCATTAAGGGGGCGAAAAATACAAGAAGAGTCCGCTCTATTTGTACAAGTCTAGCAGTAGTTATTCCATTTTTGTTTTTGCAATATCTAATTTGTTTCTTATTCGTTTTTAACAAATAAATAGTTGATGTCATAGGATTTTTCGTGTTCTTTCCATTGGTGGGGTCATTTTTGGCTTATAACAAACACATCAATCCGATCTAATCCTTCTGTTCAACATGTTTCCATTGTGTCTTAACTTATCATCTTCTAGTAATTGAACATAATGTAAACTTGGTATTGTAATGGCTCTTACCTTGGTTTGGTGCTAGAGCGAATTTAGCTCCTCGTTCTTGATGAAACAAGGATCTAAGAGGAAGATAAAGACATGAGTGACTATAGAAAAATAAATAAACTAACTAATTTGTCACTATCTTTACCTTAAGAACTTATAGTCTTTATTTGTTTCACAACTGGAATTATAGTGAGTTCATGGACTGTTTTGATTGCTCCTTTGTGATTGTTTGAAGGGTTTAGGGTGGAGTTTTATCCTTTGATAGCGGGGATGGCGATAGTGGACCTGACTACCCAGCCAAGAGTTAGGCTTTATATATCAAATTTCTAAGAAAAGACATGTTTTGATCATTTGGATTGTAGTTGGATGTTTCTATTGGTTTTACATGGAAGGATTTTAATGTAAACAGTATTTAGTTTCTATTGAATTTGTTGACTATGAAGTCAACTTGGTTTTTATGCTTGAACAAGGAGTTTATGTTTTATGAAGTATGAGTTTTTAGTTTTAACAGGTTTCGTATCCTATGAGATACCCTAGTGTTTACAGGTGATATTTGATATTTTTGTGGATATTAGAGCCTTTGCGTATCCTATATAAGAGAGGATACGTGGCAGGTTGTAATGCCTTCAGGTTAGGGTGTTATAGCTTTTTTGGTATCAGAACTATAGGTTTTGAATCATATAGATTTAAGTTTTGATTCCTTAGACGGTGAGATTTGAGGAATGGGGTAGAATCATAGGTTTGTTGTTTAGTTAAGTTGATGTTGTCTTATAGATTTAAGTTTTGATCTTGAGTTGGATACCTTTATTCTAATCTTGTCGTGTTTTGTTGTATTAGAATGCCTCCAAGAAGAAGAATTTTTGAGGAGAATGAGAATTTGGGGCAGCAGCAGGATGAGCAGCAAGCTCAGAATTAAGACTTGCCACTACCTCCACCTATTGGACAGTAGATCCCAGTTGATGCTGCATAACTTATGCAAGCTATGAATGCCTTGTTAGGATTGGTTGGTCAACAACAACAAGATATGAGGAGGGACATGCAGATGGTCCAAGAAAATGCTAAAGCTTGGAGACAGGAGCACAAAGGCTAAATGGAAATGGAGGAAATGGAGCTAGGCATGCAGATGTACTTGGTTTGAATAAATTCATGGACCTTATGCATAAGTTTGAACAGTACCAGGTAAACTTCTCAAAGCACAATTGTGGATGGAAGAGGTTGAGAAGACATTTGCTGCTCTGGGTATTCCAGAAAACAAGAAAGTTGAATATGCCTCCTATTTGCTGACTGAGAGAGCCAATAACTGGTGGTTGAGCACCAAAAGGCACATGTATGGTATAATTACATGGCAAATGTTTCAGCAGGCCTTCTACAGAGAATTCTTTCCTGACAGTGTTAAGTAGAGAATGCTTCAAGAGTATTACACTCTGCAGCAAGGGAAGATGACAGTGAAAGAATATGAGGCGGAATTGCACAGGTTGATGAGATTTCTACCTGACCCTCTGAAAGAGAGTGAAGAGGCCAAGGTTAGAAGATTCATCACTGGACTAGAACCTGAGATATAGTATCAGGTGAATTTGATGGATTTGGACAACTACTCAGCTGTGGTGAACAAAGCGAAGACAGTGGAGCAAGGCTTGAGCAGGATTAGAAGCCGTGCCACAGAGGAATCAGGTATTATTAGGCAAGAGGCTAGCAGCTGGTGTACTTACACAAGATAGAGGTAAGAGGCCTATTACTCAGAATTTCAGACCAGTAGTGCAGAATACAGATAGAAGATGCACGAGATGCCTTGGACCACATGATGTGAAGGATTGCAAGTGGATAGAGAATGCTTGCTTTTCTTGTGGTCAACTAGGACATAAGAGTAATACCTGCACAGACAAAGTCATTCCACAGGTTTTCTGCTTTAAGTGTGGGCAGAGGGGACATAGAGCTATGGATTGTAAAGGAGGGCAATATGGCAGAGTTTATTCTGGCCAGGTGCAGTGAGCACCAACAAAGGTTTATGCTTTACAGCGTAGTGAGACCTCTAGTATGGACACTATTGCGGGTATGTTTCCTAAACTCCTACATAGTGCATATGTGTTGTTTGATACTGGTGCCAGTTTCTCTTGAGTTTCTGAATCTTTTATGTCTGTTTGTGGTATATCTACTGAGTTTATGCCTAAATGTGTATCTGTTAATACTCCTTTGGGAAGTGAGTCTGTATTGAATAGAATCTGTAAGAATGTAGATATTGAGATAGAAGGTAGACATCTACCTGCAGATTTGGTAGTGCTAGATATGTTGGATTTTGATGCGATTTTGGGTGTAGACTGGTTGGCAAAGTACCATGTGGTGATTGATTGCTATAATCTGGTAGTAGAGTTCAATTTTCTTGATGGTGATCAATTTGTTCATAAGTTAGTAGTGTAAAGACCTCCAGTTTTACCTACTTATGAATTGTGGGGAGGATCAGTTTTGGCTGCTATGGTGAAAGAAGATAAGAAGGAGATAGTGTTGTCGGATGTTCCAATTGTATGTGAATATCCAAAGTATTTCTAGAGATTGCCTGGATTACCACCAGAGAGGGAAGTGGAGTTTGGTATTGACTTGATATCCGGTACTATACTGAAATTGAAAGCTCCTTATCGAATGGCTCCTATAGAACTTGCTGAGCTTAAAATACAGTTAGATGATTTGTTAAAGAAAAAGTTCATTAGAACTAGTGTTTTGCTTTGGGAGCTCCAGTTATGTTTGTCAAGAAGAAGGATGGCAGTATGAGACTATGCATCAATTACAGAGAATTGAACCAAGTGACAGTGAAGAACAAGTATCCTTTACCACGAATTGATGATTTGTTTGATCAGTTGGTAGGAGCTTTAGTATTCTTAAAGATAGATTTGAGATCTAGATATCATCAATTGAGAATAAAAGCCGAAGATATTTAGAAGATAGCTTTCAGGATAAGGTATGGACATTATGAATTTGTTGTCATGCCTTTTGGACTCACCAATGCACCAACAGTATTTATGGATTTGATGAACAGAGCCTTCAAGGAGTATCTTGATATTTTTGTGGTAGTCTTTATTGAGGATATATTGGTGTATTCAAAGACTAAAGAGGAAGACGATGAACATTTAAGATTAGTTCTAACTAGATTGAAGGAAGAGAAGTTATATGCGAAGTTTTCCAAATGTGAGTTCTGGTTAGAACAAGTGTCTTTCTTAGAACATATTGTTGATGGTAGTGGGATATCAGTGGATTCTGAGAAAGTCAAAGCAGTTGTTGAATGGCCAAGACCTAAGACTGTGATTGAAATCAGAAGTTTTTTAGGAATGGCAGGATATTACAGAAGATTTGTGGAAGATTTTTCCAAAATTTCTAGTCCTTTGACCCGATTGACACAGAAGGGAGTGAAGTATGAATGGAGTGAAAACTGTGAAGCTAGCTTTCAGTTATTGAAGAATAAGTTAGTATCTGCTCCAGTGCTAGCCTTACCTGTGAGTGGTGAGGAGTATGCTATATATAGTGATGCCTCTATACAAGGTTTAAGATATGTGTTGATGCAGAGAGGCAGGGTTATAGCATATGCTTCCAGACAGTTAAAGCCCTATGACAGGAATTTTCCTACTCATGATCTGGAACTAGCAGCAGTTGTGCATGATTTGAAGCTGTGGAGACACTACCTATATGGGGAAGGATGTAAAGTGTATACGGATCATAAAAGTTTAAAGTATATCTTTTCCCAGAAAGAGTTGAACATGAGACAGAGAAGATGGTTGGAACTGATATAGGATTTTGATATTGATATTCAGTATCATCCAGGAAAGGCGAATGTAGTAGCTGACGCCTTGAGCAAAAAGAGAATAGAGAATCTTGCAGCTTTGATCACGACAAAATGTCATCTCATTGATGATATGAGGAAGCTTGAACTAGAAATAGTCACAAGACAAGTAGGTGAAAGATTGGCTAGTATGAGAATTCAACCTACTCTTGTGGACAGAATCAAGATAGCTCAGACAGATGATCAGAGTATCTTGGATATAAAGAGGAAAATAGAGATGGGTCGGGCACTAGAATTTTATGTGGATGATGAAGGTATTCTTAGGTACAAAGGGAGATTGTGTGTGCCAATGCAAGGAGAACTTAAGAAGGAATTATTGAAGGAAGCGTATTACTCCAGTTATTCTATTCATCCTATAAGGAACAAGATGTATCAAGATTTGAAATAGCTATACTGGTGGAACAATATGAAAAAGGAGATAGTAGAATATGTATCTAAGTGCCTTACGTGTTAGATGATTAATATTGAGCACAGAAAACCGACTAATGTGAGTTGAAGCTTTGCCAATACCACATGGAAGTGGGAACATATCACCATGGATTTTATTTCTGCTTTACCCAAGACAAAAGATAAGTTTGATTCAATTTGGGTCATTATGGATTGTCTCACAAAGGTAGCTCACTTTATACATATTAAGATTGGTTATAAGTGATGATTACCTTCAAGCGTAGTTTTCAATTTATAAAGGCCCGTTCTTAAATTGCTATAAAGGTAATAGGCAGTGTACCTATCGTGAATATAGTATAGCTTTTAAAAATCGGGATCGTCCTCAGGGAATAGGCAAATACTAGTACTAAATCGTATTCTACTATCTAACTGAATAATTTTGATGATTTTACTACTTATCTAATTTTCTTTAAAACACTTAACACAATTCCAATAACCAAACAAGATTCAATTAAGGTCTAATAATCCAGGTTTTGTCTTACTTTCAATTTATCATGTGAATCATTGACAATCTTTATTAGATAATTTAGATTAGTTCTTAAGCTATAGAGTTCCTTGAGCAAATTATTAATTCTTTCGAATCTAACAATTTATCTAAACCTAGATTAATCGATTAGGATGTCTCCTCAATCAATAGCAACCTAAATTTGCATTAATAACATGAACTCTTAAGAATAGAAGATTCTTGCTATTCTATGTCTAGAATTACAAACAAATCTCTTCAATTGCATATATCAATTCATAAAAGTAATCTTTCAATTAACTTAAATGAAATTCATGCATAAATCTGTATTTCCGGACATACAAACTTAAGAACGGTTAACAAACATGCAATTGAACAAAAGAACTTCAAAAATTCATTAAGAACAAGGTCTCAACACATGATAAATATGAAATTCGACAAAACCCAGATCTGAAAAACTACTCCTTCATAGTAATTAATAGTAATACATGAAATTCAAAATAGAAATTCGAACTCATGATACTACCCGAAAAGATTATAGCTCAAAAGTGTTGGATCTTCAATCCTTGATGATCTTGAATTGTTATTGGAATCTCCAGAACTTCCTTCTCTTTTGAAAACTCTTGTTATCAAAATCTTGTCTGTCCTCTTTCTCTTCCACCATCTCCTTTTTATAACCATCTTCAATTGAATGGAATTAATTGCTCTTGATGAGGAGAGATGAAAGGTTTTGGAGGTTATGAGTCTTTTGGCCCTTCAAGTAACGCTCCTTCCATAACCGAAATAAACGTTTTTGTCTTAAAATGGAGGTTACTGTAGTTAAAAAGTCGTTTTCTCATTGAATGACTTTTTATTAAATCGACAGGGCGGAGTGACAGGTCATGTCTCACAAATGTCCTTTGCAAAGTTCAATTTCCAGGTTGACATGGTGAGAGACAGGTCATGTCTTGCAAATGTCTTTCAAAAGCTTGATTTTCATTCTTTAATTTTGCTTCCTCCTTGCAATGGTTGAAAACATAGCTTGATCTTGTCATTTTGAGTTCTTCTTAATCCAAAATTTGCATTTTGACCCGTCTTTGCTTTCCTTGAAAAATATTTCCTTTAAAGACCTGAAAGCATACATTAATGTTTTGAAGTGCCAAATTCATAATAAAAATGATCAATAAAGGTTCATTTTGGCATTCACAAAATATGAATAAATTTGGTTTATCAATAAGTTAGAGCGTTTGGCACAGTTGTATATCAAAGAGATTATGAGATTGCACGAAATTCCAGTGACAATCGTGTCAGATAAGGATACCATATTTGTTGGCAGATTCTGGAAAAGTCTGCATCAAGCTTTGGGAACCAAGGTTGTATTCAGTACTGCTTATCATCCTCAGACTGATGGGCAATCTGAAAGGACTATACAAACTTTAGAAGATATGTTGAGAGCATGCATTTTGGATTTCAAAGGAAGTGGGGATGAGCATTTGCCACTAGTGGAATTTGCCTACAACAACAGTTATTAAGCGTCGATTAGCATGCCTCTATACGAAGCGCTTTATGGCAGAAAGTGTAGATCACCTATTCATTGGGATGAAGTGGGTGAAAGACAATTGTTGGGACCAGAATCAGTCCAAGTTGCAGTTGACAAGGTTAGTGTGATCAGATAAAGATTACAAGCTGCTCAGAGTAGACAAAAGAGTTATGCAGATAAACGAAGAAGACCCTTGGAATTTCAAGTAGGCGAACACGTTTTGCTAAAGATTTCACCAACAAAAAAAGTTGTCGGATTTGGCTTAAGAGGAAAGTTAAATCCTCGATATGTGGGACCATATGAGATTCTTGAAAGGATAGGCGACATGGCTTATAGATTAGCTTTACCGCCTGATTTGGAAGGATTGCATAATGTGTTCCATGTATCCATGCTCATAAAGTATGTCAGAGATCCGGAAGAAATAGTAGTCTTGAACCATTGGAAGTGCACCAAACCTTACGACGATTGAAAAGCCGATCAGAATTATGGACTTTAAGGAGAAGATTCTAAGAAGCAAGGTGATCAAATATGTGAGAGTGTAATTGACTAATCAAATTGAACGTGAAGCTACCTAGGAGTTAGAAGAAGACATGAGAGTGAAATATCCAGAGTTGTTTCACTAATCTAGGTAACTTTCGAGGACGAAAGTTCTTTTTAGGAGAGGAGAGATGTAATAAACAGAAATAAAGATGAAAATATAATGAATTATGAATCATGAGATTATATAGGATGAGCTTAAGGTCAAAACAAACAAATTGTAAAGGTTTAAGTTTGGTTGTAGAACAAATATTAAAGTTCAGATTTCTGCAATATTTGACAGATTGTACGCCACCTCCTGGAGAATCTACGCCGTCGGCGTAGAGATGGCATAGGATGGGAATAGTAACGTTTTTCTTAACGCTGGGTGGAATGTTGCCGGTGTATACTAGGGTTTCTCTCAACGTCGACTGGGAACGCTGCCGGCGTAGGGCATGGATTTGCCGACGTATGTAGTAGGATCGAAGTTCTGGGATTTCAAAGCCCCGATGAACGCTGCCAGTGCTCGTGTAAATTTTGCTAGCGTAGAGTGTACGCCGGCAAGATCTACACATATGCTGCCGGCGTATGACCAAATTTCTATAAATACGAGACGCGAAAAATAGTTTCGACAGAAATTTCTTTATCTTTTTCTCCTTCATATAAGAGATTTTTGGAGTGTTCTTGGAGATCTAGGCTTGGAAAATTAATCCGGAGGGTGTTTCGATCCAAAGTAAGTGATTTTAACCTTCTCTCATGGATTAAATACGAATTTGTATAAGTCCTTCTTAGGGTTTTATGGATTTTGATGAAGGTTTTTGGAGAAAAACCCTAGCTTTGTGTGGAATTTGAAATTTTGAGAAAGAATTCGGGTTTAGTGATCCAAGCAAGTAAGTAAAGTCATTTAAATGTGAAGATTCAATAAAAGTTCATTCTTGATATAAATATGATTGTTCTTGTTGTTATGAATATTAGGGTTTTGGAGGATTATTGAGTTTTGTAAATTTTTGTGGAAGATTGATCGGGTTAGACGGTGCAACTTGGTGATTTTCTTTGTCAGGTTAGGATTTCGGGAGTTATAGTACATTAGGATTTGTTTATATCGTGTTCTTATTTATTATATATTATGTATATTGTTGACAGGATGTAAACCTCGGTAATTCTCAGTAGCTAGGAAACCCCGGGAATTGGAAGCGAAACCCTAATCCGATCAGGTTGAGTTTAGTGAATGAAGCCTAGGAACCCTAAATCCGGCTTTCCTTCGGTTTCATAGTAAAATAAATATTATGAAGTAAATGAATTTGAATTATTGTTCCAAAGTACATTTCAAACCTTTGAAAGTTTTAAATTCGGGAATTTTTCAATTCCGGGCCTTCCCGAGCCCAATTACGGAAAAGCGTGCCCCGGACCACGGATTCAGAAAAATGTTCCGGAATATTCATTAGAACCGTAATTTTATAAGGATTCCAAAAATATCAATTTCATAATTTTCCGAGCTATAAAGATTACAGTTATAGCTTTTCCCGTGTTTTCGGAACAACCGGTAAAGTAGATGTCTTGTCTACTATTCACAAGTACAACCTACACTACACACTACCCATACCCTATTCTTACATCCTTACAACTACTCATTTCAATTTTCTTTTCCAAGAAATTTTGTCTTTTAAATAATTATTACATTTATTACATTTTCATTTACTAAATTACAAATTTCATTTTTTTTTCAAAACACACACACACACACACACATGAGGCCGGCGCCCCTCCCTCAATTTCTCCCTCTCATTTAATTATTTTTACCCCATTTAATAAAGTTAAACCCTAATTTACTTGATATATATACTAAATGTTCTCTCTCTCTCTTCATTTCATTCATTTTAACTTTGAAAAAGAACAAAACCTCTCTTCTTTCTCCTCTCAAAGTGCCGAGCACTTCCCTCCCCCACTCCCTTGCCATTTCAACTTTGTTTCTTCTTCATTTCTATCTCAAGACTTCCTTGGTATGTTGATTCAAGTCTTGTTCTTCCTAGATCTTGTAATGGCAAGACCATATCTTGTGTATTTCCTCATTAAAACCCCATGATGCTCATGCTAGGGACATGGAAACACATGAACAAGAATGTCAAGCCATCACAAGACATGGATCTAATGTTTAGATGTGTTTTTGTTAAGATCTCATCTTGTTCATGCATGTAAAGTAGTGATCTTGCACATATATTGTTGTTCATGCCATGAGATCCATGCTTTCTATATCATATGTAGTAGATCTAAGGTTTAGACATTCACAACTTCATGTACATGCATGATCATAGGTTCATTTTGCTTTACATGCTTTGATGATCATAAGAATAAAGTCTTGTTCATGTATAGAGATGTTAGATAGTATATCTTCACATATAGAAGGCAAGAACATTGAAAAAGGAAGGGCTTTGTTAGATATGAAAAGTTGAAAATTCGGATGAAATGGAAACCCTACCTTAAAGACCCCCAAAATCAACTTTAAACTCATATTTCATAAGAAAAATGGAGGGTATGTGTAATAGACATGTTAAAGGAATTATTTTCATGAGTTTAGATGAGTTTAGGCATAATAAAAATAAGGAAAACAAGAGGTGAAGTTAGAAGGAAAAATGTTGACTTTGGATGTGTAGTCAAATTCGTAATTTTGGGTAATGCCTAAATAAACACTTAGTATTTAAGTCTAAAATGGATGTTTTATAAGCTAAATGAAGTCCTTAGATAATGTATACATTGAAGCTCCATTTTTAATGCATTAGACAAGATTTCCCTTAAGAAAAATGTAAGAAAAAGGAAATTTGGAAAATTCGGATTTTCACAAATAGCTTATTTAAAAACATGTTTACCAAATGAAAAATGTGAATTTTTATGCATGAATGGAGGCCATGACTATTATAGACTTTGGGAACTTATTTTTAGATAGAAAACAAGTGGACTACAAGACTAAAAGCCAAGAAACCCTAAGGAGTATAATGTGGAAAAATAGTCTACTAGAAATAACCTTTGAAAGATTTTCTAACACTTAGGAGTTCATAAGGGTTTATTACCACAAAGATTATCATAACCATGCACATATTGAGTTCATTACATGGCATGCACATTAGTAGATCATTCCTATATCATTCATGCATGAACCATCGACTAGGAACATTTCTTGTCAAGAGCAAAACACATTTTCAAAAGTGGTCAATTGCGGAACAGAACTGATCCCACTGTTCCGTGGCCTTACTATTTTCAAAACTTGAAAATAATACTTGAAATAGATAGATCTTTCGAAGTAGATAGAGATCGATATAAAATTTGCGAAATTCCGAGTTAAAATGACCAAGTTATGGCCGTTTTAAGTCGGAACTTCCGAAAATAGCGAGAAATCCGAATTCAACTAGCCTAGATGTATAGTTTGATTTAGTTACATGATGAGAATCTCATTAGGATTATTCTTGCTTGGTAGGTGATCTCGAGCAGGACGACACTCTACCTCCCGACTATTATTATTAAGAAGTTTGGCGTCCAATGGCCGAGTGAGTTTACTTCCACTCTCAATTAATGATTGTGTTTGTAATGTAGTGGCACTAGTGGTGTAGGCAAAGATAAAAGAAATTGTATATGCATGATGGGGTATATGGGAATTGTTTATGTTGTTATTGTTGATATGTGCAATGGAGTTTAAGGAATATCGAAACCGGGTGTTAAGATATTGACTGTTCATTAGTATCTTATGATGAATGTCTGCGAACTCTTGTTGGTCACTTAAAAGAATTGAATTAATGAATATTCGACTCCAACTATAAATTGAATTCATTCATGTCACGATGGGGTTGGAGCATTCGCATTTGTTGGTTAATCGTGATCCATAAAACGAAATTGTTGGTTAATCGTGATCCATAAAACGAAGTCTTGTTAGTTGACCGTGAGCTTAAACGGCGTCGTACCGCAGGATTCGTTAATCTGCTAACCCGGGATGGAGGGCGTAAGTCCATCCACATATGATTTCCGGTTGGTCATATGTTTGCTGAATTCATTTGGTTGATGCATACACTTGCCTGAATAATTACTTGCTTGACTGAATTATGTTTAATTGCGTTATGGAAGTATTGCTCACTAAGCTAGTTAGCTTACGCCCCCATAGTTTCTATCTTTTGCAGCATGATTTTATATGGCTTAGGCCGAGACAAGCCACAGCGCAGGTACCGGAGATAGGAGTTTCCCATAGAAGTTTAATCATTCCTTTTTGTATAGACTTCCATTGGAAACTAAGACTCTGGATGACTGTAATAGACTGTTATTCTTTTGCGGGGAATGCCCCTTAGATCTTGTAAACTTTAAATTATGCGTTTTGATTTATTATCTATGGCTAATGAATGCCTCGTTAAACTGTTTAACTCCATTTGTTAAAGTATTCTATTGTCGTAAAGGAACGCTTTACATCTACTTAAGACTTCCGAAGGCCCCGGGTAGGGAACTCGAGAGTCTTACTTAGTATGTAGCGGGCTGTTACGTTTAGAATACCCTACGGGGCGTGACACAGGAATTTGGAGATTTGGGTTTGTTGTTGTATGGTTAATATTGATTGAAGTATTGTGAAGATTTGCGAGATTTGGTTTTGGTTGAGTGTTGTCGATAAAGAATTTTTAGGAGATACAGATTGGAATTTCTTGAAAACTGAGAAAGGTATAACCAATCCTTACTTGCTGTTTTTGCCTGTAAGTTTAGTAATGATTAAATGCTTATAGGAATAGAATTTCTTAATAAACCTAATCGTTATTCGGGTTAATAATTGTATGGTTGATTGTGCTTGGCTTTGACCAGTAAAGACCTAGCAGACAGTAATACATATGATTCCAGTAGAATTGGGTGTTCTAGAATCGGGGTGTTTGGGGAGTACCCACTCATCCATATATGTATATGATTATTATTTTCAAAGAGTTGTATGATTTTCAATGGGGTCTGAGTAACTCCGAGTTCAAAATTAGAGTATACCTAATACTGAACTATGTTGTTTTGTTGGCTTAAGAAATATAATAATATGACTAGTTGCATTAGTTTAAGTTGCATAAATTATATGACTTTTGTATGTGCATATGCATTTGTTTTTGGATTGGAGTTATCGTACTGGGCGTCGCCGCTCATTCTTTTAAATTTTAGGTATAGGTGAAGAAGATATAGTGTATGATCTTTCCGAATATGACTTATTCTTTTATAGTGGGGATGGCGATAGTGGACCTGACTACCCAGCCGAGAGTTAGGCTTTATATATCAAATTTCTAAGAAAAGACATGTTTTGATCATTTGGATTGTAATTGGATGTTTCTGTTGGTTTTACATGGAAGGATTTTAATGTAAACAATATTTAGTTTCTGTTGAATTTGTTGACTATGAAGTCAACTTGGTTTTTATGCTTGAACAAGGAGTTTATATTTTATGAAGTATGAGTTTTTAGTTTTAACAATTTTCGTATTCTATGAGATACCCTATATGTGTTTACAGGTGATATTTGATATTTTTGTGGAAATTAAAGCCTTTGCGTGTCCTATATAAGAGAGGATACGTGGTGGGTTGTAATGCCTTCACATTAGGGCATTACAGTATCTTTTGTAATTCTAGTAATTTATCTTTAGTCTATATTTTTATAACTTGTTGGTTCTAAAAATTATTCGTCTGTTATTGTGATATAAATTTAAGATTAGCTATGATTTCTTGTTGGATTATTGATCATTTTTCCAAATATCATGTTTTACTATATAGGAGTTATTTATACTAATCTGTTAATAACAACAAATTTTTATCTAGTGCTACTTAATATTGTTAATAGATTAATAATAGATTGAACACTATTATTTCATTAATAACAAGTGTAAGATTTATTTTCTAAGCATTGAGCTTAAGGAAAAATAACTCAGGAATTAACGATTAGTTTATCGTTGTTTATAAATTATTTGAGATCATATTTGTTATAGTTTGTATTTCAAAAAATTTTATTAGTAACGATTCTAATCTTTCTAATTATAATCAATTTCATTCATGCCTTAACATTTTTAAATCGAGAAAAATTTGGAGTGATTTTTACTACTTGTTTCGATTATTCAATATGATTCTATATTACATTTTTTTGTATTTGTTAAAATTAGATTCTGTAAAATTAGGGGGATTACATCCACGTCACTCCTATGAGGTCACATATAGCGCGAGACGTACGTTGCATGCATGTGACCACTGCGATTAGTTCCATCCCCCTACAAATAGTAAGGAAGAAGGGAAAGGAGAAATGTACCTTGAAAGTTGCTATCGTATAAGGACAAGATAAACATCATTATGAAATTCTTTGTATTTCTTTGTTTTAGTCGTGTTTCAGTATTCGTAGTGGACTAAAGTTGTAGATGGATTGGACTCTATTGGGCTTTTGATGTTTGATATCTTTTTTAACAAAGATTGATTTGTAGATTATGAATTGCTATCAATTTGATGCTTTCATTGGGTTACCATGGCAAAAAATACAAGAGCATACTCTAAGTTGCAAGATCAGATTGATAAGAATAGCATGTCTATTGATAAAATGGTAAATGAGATGCAAGATTTAAAGAAATCAATGAATGATGGCATTAATGTTCTAATAAAGCAAATGAATGCATTATCTCAATCAGTTTTTGGAAATCAAGCTAATGGAAATCATAAATGAGTATCATCATCTTCCAATAGTCATGAACTGCATCATGAATGGGGCAACATGAAATACATTAAATCGGAGTTGCCAAAGTTTAGTAATGGAGATCCAAGTCAATGGCTTTTTAAAGCATCTCAATTTTTTTATTTCCATAGAGTTGCTCAAGATGATAGATTGAAATTAGCATCTTTTGCATTAAAGAATGAAGCATATGATTGGTATCAATGGAGGTATCATAATCATATGACTTGTACCTAGGAACACCTCATTCATGCAATCAAGCTATGAGATTCAGTCCATCACAATAGGAAAACTTGCAGGGTAAGCTTTCTGGTTGACCTAAAGTGGGACTATAGAAAAATACTAGGCATCAATTTGAAAGTTTGTCAAGCAAGATCAATGGATTGTCTGTGAGTTTTCTTAAGAGCTGCTTTATATTGGGTTTGAAAGCTTTGATACAGCAAGAAGTTCTTACTTTTCAACCTACAACCCTTCTTTAGGCAATAAGTTTAGCTAAAATTCATGACAGTAGATTGAATTCAATGTAATCACATTCCATATCCAAGAATGCCAAGAATTTTTCAATTTTTAACAAGTCCTCTTTTACCAAGACTGATCATACATCCAAAGGTATTTTACCTACTCCTAGTATCAATGTAGAGGCTTAACAACAAGTTAGTGAGAAGGTGTAGCCAGTTAAGAATTTATCTATAAGCGAGTTGATTGTAAGGAGGGAAAAATGGTCTTTTCTACAATTGTGATGAGAAATACCATAGGAATCACATTCATAAAGCAAAGCTTTTATTATTGGTAAAGCCAAAGGAAGATAATTTTTTTGATTTTCCAATGAGCTTACAAGACTAAGAAGTAAATGATGCTGTTGATGATGAGGACAATAATGTGGAGCTTAGATTTTATGCAATTGCAATCATCATAACACATAAAACGTTTCGTTTGGATGGATTAGTGAAATCACATTCCTTATCCATTTTGGTTGACTTAGAAAGTACTCGTAACTTCCTACAAGAAAGTATGGCACGGAGACTTAAAATTCCTATTTTGGCTATTCCAAAATTTAGAGTAATGGTAGGAAACGGTGAATTTTTAGAAGGACCAAGGGTATGTTGTTAGAAAAGGATTTTGATTCAAATTTACTATTTTTCAGTGGATTGCTATTTTCTTTCTTTAAAAGGAGCAAATACGATTTTAGGGGTGGAATGGTTGACACATTTAGGACCAATCACAATGGATTACTCTCAGCTTACTATGTCATTTCAGCTTAATAGACATGTGTATAAACTTAAGGGGGAGACACAACTAGTTAGTGGTTCACTACACCAAACTCAATTACAAAAATTAGTTGTTTCAAACCAATATATATGCTTTTTTGTAGTTTAGTCGCTTAGGCTGAGTTTTCATCCATAGAGTCCACTAGCAATACCAAGATTGATGAGGTATTAAGCGAATTCTCAAAGGTATTCACAGCTCCATCATCCTTGCTACCATTTCATTATGTTCAACATTATATCTATCTTAAGGATGAAACACAACCAGTAAATTTTTTACCTTATCATTTCCCACATTTCCAAAAAGTTGAGATTGAAAGATTAATGGAAGAAATGTTGGAATAAAGTGTTATTCAACTTAGTACAAGCCCTTTTTCATCTCTAGTTCTCCTAGTTAAGAAGAAGGATGGAAGTTAGAGGTTTTGTGTAGATTATAGAACTCTTAATTAAGCAACCATCTTGGATAAATTTCCAATTCTAATGATAGATGGGCTTTAGGGAGCCATAGTTTTTTCAAAGCTAGATCTAAGAGCGGGTTACCATCAGATAAGTATATTTCCATCCAATACACATAAGACAACTTTTAGAACCCATAGGGGTCATTACGAATTTCTAGTAATGCCCTTTGGGTTATCAAATGCTCCATCGATGTTTCAAGCTATAACAAATCAAATTTTTCGAAAATTTTTATGCAAATTTGTGATTTTTTGTTTGATGACACTCTAGTGTACAATAGATCTATGGAGGAACACTTAGAGCATTTGACAATAGTATTATAATGTTTAAAAGAGCATGAGTTTTATGTTAAAAGGAGTAAGTGTTCTTTTGCACAGTCATCTATTGATTACTTGGAACATTTAGTCACAAGTGATGGTGTGAAACCTGATGACACAAAACTTCAGGCAATTAAGAACTAGTGAGTACCTATTAACATCAAACAACTTAGAGGATTTTTGGGTTTGACTTGTTATTATAGGCGTTTCCTTAAAGGGTATGCTAATATGGCTGCAACCTTACAAATTTGTTAAGAAAGGACACATTTGTCTGGACAAGTGAAGCTCAACAAGCTTTTGAGCTTTTAAAAGTTGCCTTTAATGATAACACCAATGTTGGCACTTCCTAATTTTCAACAAGAATTTATTGTTGAAACTAATGCTTCAAGAGTGGGAGTCGAAGCGGTTTTACATCAAGGAACTTAGCCCATTAGTTTTTTTAGCAAAAATTTGAGTTTGAAGTTATAGAAAATAGAAGCTTATGTCAAAGAATTAGTGGCAATAGTGGAAGCAATTAAAAAGTGGAGACATTACTTACCGGGACACCATTTTATTATTTACACAGATCAAAAGAGTCTTAAGAAGATTTTGTCCCAAACAATTCAAACTCCTAAACATCAATAGTATTTAGCAGAACTACTTGGATATGATTATGAGATACAATATAAGCCAGTGAAAGGGAATCAAGTTGCTCATGCATTGTCACACATACAGCTAATAGATACAAATTATCCAGCTATGACTGTTCCATCTTTTGATTTCATTTATGAATTGAAATTTCTTTTTCAAAATGATATTGTTTGTAAGGCACTACGTTAAAATTGTGCAGATGGAAAACAACTTAAATGGCCTTTAAAGGAGGAGGATGGTCTGCTTTACTTAGGGAGTTACTTATTTTTGCCTGCTATATGTCATTTGATTCCCGCATTGATTTTTCATTTTCATAGATCCCCTATTGGAGGTTATACAAGCATTTTGAAAACATTCAAGAGATTCAGTTCATCTTTTTTTCCTTTTTGGCAAGGCATGGTCTAATGTAGTAGAATTTGTGAAGAAGTGTAGTGTGTATTAATAAAGTAAATACCTGACGACATCCCCAGCTGAGCTTCTTTACCTGTAGATTTACCTTAAAAAGTATTTGAGGGGGCCACTATGGATTTCATCACAAGATTACCTATTACAAAAGGGTATTCAGTGATTTTGGTGGTTGTAAATTGATTGACTAAGTTTTCTCATTTTAGGTGTCTCTTTGCCAATTATACATTAGCTAAGGTTGCTAATTTATTTATTAACATAGCTGTAAAGATGGATAGGATTTCTTTTAAGATTGTTTCAGACAGGGACAAAGATTTTGTTAGTAGTTTTTGGAGTGAACTTTTTGCTTTGAGTGGAACAAAGTTGAAAATGAGTACTCCATACCATCCACAGATGGATGGTAAGTCAGAAGTGGTCAATCGATGTATCCAACAGTATTTGAGAGCTTATGTAATGGATTGCCCCACTAATTAGCCAAATTTTTTTGCCTTGGGTAGAATATTTTTTTAATACCAGCTTTCATACTCATGCACAAATGACGCCATTTCAATCACTTTATGGGAGAGAACCTCCTAAAATGGTAGATTATATATTGGGCACTACTTAATTGAAGCAGTAGATACAGAGTTAGAATCAAGGGATGATATTTTGAAGGACTTACGAGCCAATTTGTCTTAAGCTCAATTATGCATGAAAATTTTTTTGGACCAACACAGATCAAAAAAGAGTTTTCAAGTGGGTGATCTTGTTTATGTCAAGCTATAACCATATAGATAGGATTCAGTGGCACAACAAAGAAGCGATAAGCTATCAAGGAGATTTTATGGTTAATATCACATTATTGCTAAACATGGACCGGTTGTATATAGATTAGAGTTGCCATAGGGATCTAAAATTCACCTAGTGTTTCATGTTTCATTATTGAAACAAGCATGGGGGAATAGGCTGAGCAGGTTTCACTACCATCGGATTGTATTTACAATCATCCTTTGTGAAACCTATTACGACACTGGGAACTAAAGATGTTATACAACAAGGGTCAATACTAGACAAGTATTAGTGCAATAGAATTCATTGCTACCAGAGGATCCAAATTGGATAGCTTTTAATACATTCAGACAAAATATCCGAGTTTCACCTTGGGACAAGGTGATTTTTGAATCAAAGGGGCAAAATGATATTAACTAGCAATGAAAATGCAATAGATCTCATAAAAGACCTCGGTATTTTAAGGATTAGAGAAGTATTAGATAAGTTTGTGGACTCAAGCATACAATACAAAAAGATCCTTAACAAAAATAATAGAAAGTACATATTCATATAAATAGAAGAAATAAAAAATGAGAAGGCAGCCTAAAAACTTGTTACTCAAATATGGGATCTTCTTCTTTCTCTCTATTCCTTCTTGGAGATAACCTAAGGCTCAAATTGCTAGTAAGATTTGCCTTCTTGTCTCATTTCAAATAGACGTATACAAAAAGAAACCCAAACCCTAGAATTAGACTTTTATTTGAATATCAAAATAAACACATACTCATTTAGATCTTGATCTCTCAACCTTTATTTCATAATACATACGTTCTATTTAAATCTAAAGGTGACATTAATTGACACTCTAATTTCTTCTTGAACAGTAAGGAAGTAAGGAAAGAAAAAAAGTGCCTTGAGAGTTGCTATCGATTACAAGAACAGGACAAACATCATTATGAGGTTCTTTGTATTTCTTTGTTTTAATCATTTTTTAGTCTCCGTAGTGGACTAAAATTGTATGTGGACTAGAATTTATTGGGCTTTTAATGTTTGATATCTTATTTTAAGAATAATTGATTTGTGGGCTGTGCATTGCTATCAATCATCTATAAAAGTCACAAAATAAAAACACTACTAAGCAATTTATCTTTCATATAACACATTTTTATGAACTAAGTCAAGTACATTAGATTTCTTAGCAAGTAGGGTTCTATTAAATGTAACTCTATGTTGTTTGCTAGTGAGACAGTTAGTACAAGTTCTCAAAGTCATACCTTTCACATCCAATGAAAGTTGCTTCTTAGGAAGTATTTGAAGCCCTTTTCACTCATATGATCAAGCCATTTGTGTCAAAGCTCTATTGAGGAAGCTTACATCTCTTTTACTCAATTTTGTAGACATTAAGTAAAGGGTACATTATTC
Source organism: Combretum micranthum (assembly GCA_024138025.1). Lineage (NCBI taxonomy): Eukaryota > Viridiplantae > Streptophyta > Magnoliopsida > Myrtales > Combretaceae > Combretum > Combretum micranthum. The sequence continues at coordinate 17,705 of JAMXBD010001701.1, read as the reverse complement.
TTCAGTTTAGCTACTATGAGAGAACTCTTGGTAAAGTTTCATTCACTAAAATAGCTATTATATCCTCCATCATCTAGTTTTCTTGCAAATATAAGGCTTAAGAAAATATCTAAGATATGTCTAACATCTTTTAAAAGGAGACTACGACCAATGTTAGTCTTCAACACAATGTTTCCAATGCAAACAATTTTAGAAGTACCATTGTTTCCTATCCTAACATTACCATAATGGTAGACAAAGTAGGTTGAGAAGAATTCACCATGTGCTATCACATGAAAGAGGCACTAAAGTCCATGACCAATCACTATCATGACATCCAAGATTATCACCAACATCATCTTATGAAACAACAACTTCATTACCTTCCTTCATGTCTTCATTTCTTTTATGACCTTTACCTTTAATGTGCTCTCTTTTCTAAATTTTACATTCTCTCTTTAAATGTCTTAACTTGTCATAATGGGAGCATTTAATATTTCTTCTTCTTGATTTGGATTCTTTAGATTTTTCAAATCTTTCAAATTATCATATGTGCCTCTAATCTTACTTCTACTATGTCTTTCTTTTTTTATCAATAACTAGTGCTTGAGTCTCAAAACTTGTACCAAGTTCTTTTCTTCTACCTTCTTCATTCATCAAACTGTCTTTCACCATTGTAACTATGAGATTTCCTTCTAAAGAAGAAGTACGTACCAACACCACAAGTGTCTCCTAGTCGTCATGTAGTGAACTTATAATCTTACTACTATCACACATGCTTTGCTTAATGAGAAGCACATAACAATTAGGTAGATCAAACCTTCATTGGGCAAAAAAGAGGATCAATTTCTTTGGCCCTTCACAAGAGATGGTTTTTTACTCTATGTTTTGCATACAAATTTATCAATGAACCACATAAACAAAGTGAAGTAAGCTCTAAAGCATTTTCATCACATATGATTGAACATTTTGGAAATCTTTCTAGAATGACATTTATAGTTCACAAATTAATCACTTCATTTGAAAAGCTTGTGAAAATTTCTTACCTATAGGAGATAGCTTACTTAGTTAGAAAGAGATATATATAGTGAAAAAATGGTAGACAAAGTGCTTCTATTTTCAATTTTTAGCAATTTAGTGTCTCATCTTTAGAGTTTAGCAAATTAGTGCTTATACTTTTGTTAAGTTCTCTCAAAATGAGTTTTGATAATGAAAAATGAGTTAGAAATTTCTAACTTGTTCTTTTGATGTATAGATAAAAGTTATTTCAAAAATTATGTACTTCACTTAAGAAAGGAGATAATTAGGAATTATCAGAAGAAATTTCAACAATTTATAAAAAGAAACATATCTTGGTTACTAGTGTGAGGTAGAAGTTTTTATAGAAGTTTAATACTTGAATACTAGAGACATAGAAAATAATCAAAAGTTTATGTAGTACCTTTATATAGAACTTTTCACAAATTTTTCTAGAATTGCACAAAAGCCAAAATAAGTTGGATTTTTTTTTTTTTTTATGAAATAAAGACCCAGCTCCACTTATCAAGCATATTTGGGTAAAATACTTGATGTGTTCCATAAAAATTGGATTAAAATATCATAAGGAGTTTTCTTTTCATCTCGACTTTAATCTATGATCAACATATTAAATTTGTTAGATTATCGATAATATTTTTACGATATTCAATTGAAGTTTTAGAGAATAAGAATGAGCTAATCATGGATTGACATGAAGATACTTGATACCACCACATATCAAGGGTAGATCTCAACCACCTAATCCTCATAAGGATATAGTTTGCACGATATATGGAGAATATCATGGAAGAAGATGTCACAAGATGTTGTTAGCTTTATTTGGTTACTTTCAAATTTAAAAAAATTGGAAGACATTTTGATAAAGCTATAGAAGCTAAACATTGAGTGAAAATTATCTCTACCCATTGAAGATCAAACTTTGAATTTTATTATCCACATCAACAAGATATATGTTGAAGAGGAGAGATATCCAAAGCATTCTTTTATATGTGTAAAGACAGTAATATAAAGAAGATTTATATGTATTGAAGATAGCAAGACAAGAAGGATTATTATTATTGTGCTTTAACATACTACACTACATTGCAAGCTCTTATTTTGGCTTACTAAGAACTCTTTTAGAACCTTCTTTGTAGAGAAACCTCAAATTATTTTCTTATTTGAATTCTTTGTGTGTGAGATAGTGTGGAGTGCTTTTCATCACTATAGTTAGTGAATAGCTAGTGTAGCTGAATAAGCTTAGCAGTGAGACTTAACCAAGTTGCTAGTTCAATCGTACTCTCAATTATTTTTTTATACAATGGAACATAACCGGCAAAGACAACTGAATCCTAATGTGGAGTTGGATGAGGGGATTAAATCACAAGGTAGATCACTGTCTGGTCTTCTTTCCCTTGCTCTTTTAAATTACACATATTTATTTATTGTTGATTTAATTTATTTCATACCATTATCCTACAGAATCGAAAGAGTCATTTCAAAAATTGAATTGAAAAATTGTAATTTTAAAACACAATCAATCTTACAATTTCTATTAATAATATTTGATGGACATTTATTTTGATGATGGAATAATAGCATGTTCTTGGCTAAAAATCACAAAAATCTAAAGATGCAATACTAAATTAACAAAACTTACAAAAAAAAAAAAAAAATTGAAAGTAGAAACACTTGGTCTACCATTATCATGTTATCAAAATAAACATTCGTAAAATATTATTTAACAGAGATACTAAATTGCACATACTTAGAAGTATAAACACTAATTTGCCAAAATATAAAAATGGGACACTAAATTATCAAAAATTAAAAGTAAAGGCACTTGGCTTGCTATGATCCCAATACTGCATTATAACTTTCGGGGTTATTTAGAAAGTGTTGAATAAATGTAGTTGAGTTGCAAATAGATGAAGGTGGCTTGATTTAGTTGCACGTAGATATGTCTTAAATTAGCACTTAGACAGATGGATTTCAAACTTAGTTGAACTAGATGAATATTTTATTAGAAAGGAATTGATATAGAGATTTTAATGGTGCTATATTGCATAAGGATTGAGAGATGACAAGTAATTAATAACAATTCCTTGTCTAGCCCTTTATCTATCATAAAAATTACACAATAATAGTAGATAATCAAGCTTCATGTGTCAATATAGGAGGGCATGTTATAAGTTGGACTATAGAGTTGCTCTATCCTCTAGTCATTCTAGAGTTGTATGTTTTTTAAGTCATCAAGAGTACTCTTCTTATAATTATAATTTAGAAATGTTGTGAATGTTAGTGGATGAAAATGCGAAAGAACTTGCATTGACTAGTAGAGTCAATGACAACAAATGAAAATGTTATTGGAGGCAATATTGTTACAAAGCATGTCTACGTCAAACCACCTAAGCACTTATCTATTGCATAAGCTCAATCTAATGTGTTAAGAGAGTATTATATAATGGAAAGTCAACTTATACACAAGCTCTATCTAATGTGTCAATGGGATATGATGTAGCACTATAGGATATTATTTAGTTACACATCACCTTGATCCACGATCCTAACAGGAGACACTATTGATAAGCATGGTAAGGGATCATGACAAGTGTGGAGATGTGACTAATATGCATTAGCAAAGATGATCATTTGTGCTTGTTCCAATTAGGTTTTGATAAGCTCTTGAAGAAGGTTTTGTTGAAATTAATATAGATAGATTTTTTTTTAATGAGTCATGTTGACCATCATATTTTGATTGGATCACAATGCCTTAATGAAAATGCAATCTAAGGGATGCACATGCACATGTAAGCTTATTATGGACAAGTGGGAAGCATAACCAATCTTGGGAAGACTACAAGGAGGTACACATCTCTTGAGACAAGTAAGCTTATTTAAACAAGTGAACTTGTGAAGGCAAGCATCCCTCTCTTAGGTGTACGGGCATGGGCAAGTAAATAAGAGTAGCGTAAGTGGTTCACATTTGTTAATAATTTAGGTTGTTCGGAAACCCACATAGAGAAAGTCTCATTAGGCTAGTCCATAAGTAGTAAATGAGAATTATACACCAATAAGCTAGAAAAGCAGCTGTAGTGGAAATAACAAGGGATATTAAGGGAGATATAGGGTCTATTTATTTTGTAGACATGTAGATGACACACAGACATTTTCAAACAAACTATTTATCAAAAAACAAATATAGATGAAGAACAGATATTTTTACTTATAAACAAATCAAATAGACAAGATACATATTATATAAAATAATATGCAAATGCAGAGTAAATACAGATATAGATGAAAAATAAACCATTCAAATAGATCCATAAAGGATGGAGATATGGTTTCTGATTTCGTTATGGATGTAGAAATGGCTAAAGTACTGGTGGTTCTTTTGACTACAAAGTAAGTTATTGAGAAAAATTGAAATCCGGTGATCATTCAAATGAATATAGAAAATGTTTTTGTCGCTTGGCCCAACACTCATGTAATGTGTCAAAGAGTCTTTTTCGAATTATTCGTCAGATGAAGAGTTTGCTTGTTAGTTTTTCTTTTATCTCTTTTTCATTAGTTGTTAGATGTTTGAATAAAGTAGCTATTTAGGTTGTTTATCATGTTAAAAAAGTTTGTGTCATGTGTTATAAGTAGAAAAGTTTCCTTATTAGCTTCTTAGACTTTTATTAATGAATGCTATTGAGCTTAGGGTGAACAATGTTATATTTGCCAACTTTGAGGGCTATTTATTGAAATTTCAATGGTGTTCCAAACATTGACTCTCTCATTTGTAAGTTTCCTTTTAAAAGAAAATAGCTTAAGCTCAACTAGAAATCTAATTTTTTTTTTCCTGAAAAAAGAAAGAAAGAAAGAAGGCTTAACGTAGCATGTATTTCGATATTTGAAAGATGCACCAATATTAATACCTTTTAGCCTAGCTTGACCAAGTTGAAGGAAAAATAATTGTATGCTATAGTCTTGAACCTTCCATGTATACTTATATATATACATATATATAACCTGCTTACTTATATCCCTTCTTTTTCCTCTTTCTATCATATTTAGCATCATTCTTCATTATAAGATTTGAAGTAATTAAAGAAAGTATTAAATTGTTATAATGTTTTTTTTTTACATCATTTTTCAAAATATATAATTTGAAACAATTAAAAAAATATTAAATACTGTTAGCATTTACTTTTTAGTTTTTACATATCCAAGCTTCATTGTAAAGAATATAGTAAATATCCCAAGCTAAGTAATAAAAAAGAAAAACCTTTCAAGCAAGAAATCTACTATTTCCATGACATTTAAAATTAACGTGATGATTGCTGAAAAGTTATAATGTCAAAAAATATGCAAAACATCACATTTTATCTAAGTAGAAACAAATTTCATTTATTTCACCCAACAATTTCCAAGACCTAAATGACTCAATAAGAAATCCTATACTTTTTGTACTTATAGCAAAGACGAGTTAGAAAAAACGACATAAGACTACCGCTAGCTTTTTTTTTTTGGTCGAGTAAGATTGCCGCTAGCTAATTCGTGTAGGCAGCACATGCAAGTAGCAATGGAATACATTGATAAGTGGAAAAAAGAATTATATCATGTGAAGTATAAAATAACAGAAATATATATTTTTCATCTCCTATTCGTTCTTCTTCTTTTCTTTAAATCTAATTATTAATTTTAAATTTAAGTTATAGAATAAGAAAAATTGTGTTTCTAGGCATCCACATCATCCAAAAATGTTAAGCTTGAAGTATGTGCAACCGGAGAAGAATTTTATATACTTATTCTTATAGATCTTCCTTAGTACCTTGACATGGCTCTCTATATATTTTTGGGATTATGTGGTATTTGGTATTTGAATTTTTATTAGTTTGTCAATTAATTATTTGAACTTTGAGATGACTAATTTTAATAATCGATTGAACCTTTTAAAATCAATAATACCACTAGTGTTAATTTTATAAAAAATATGCGGATAGTATCACAAATGCTACTTGAACTTTAACAAAACATGTAATTGGGTATCGAGATTTTAATTGCACATTTTGCAAGAATTTAGGTTTCATTTGTGACATTAATCTTGATTATTATAATAAAATTCATGTCATCAATGGTGTCTAAATTTTGACAAAATATACAATTAGGATCTTGAATTATAAAATTGATCAATTTAGTATATGAACTTTAGAATTGATTAATTTAATACCTAAAAGAACTTTTTGTGCACGCCAACAATATCTCTATTTACTTCTCTTAGATACTAAATTAATCAATTTCAAAGTTTTGTAGTTATTGAATTGATCAATTTGAAAGTTCAAGTATTAAATTAATCAATTTAAAAGTTTTGCTACCTAATTACACCTTTTGTCAAAATTTAGGTATCATTTGTGATATTGTTGCACATAATAACATATTCTACTTACAATATATCTATGTAGTGGAAACAATATCTCATACAACAAAATTCATATGGATGATAGTTCATATTAATAAAACTATATATTTAACTGAAATATCTACATAAAAATAATTATTTGGATACATAACAATCCATAACTGGTGGAAAAAGAAACCAATTGGATAGACAATTTAGTTAGAGTTAACATAGGTTGTGTAAATTATACTGAAAGAAGTTTTATTAGGTACTAAAATAGGAAAATTTTATTGGCGGCTGATAAACCCAAAATTTATACACTTTTCATCTCTTATTTGATGCTTCATTGTGTTTATCTTTATAGAAATGCGAAGAATTTGTACTTTGATGTGTTGATTTGTGCTAAATCAGGTCATAGAGGACTTGGAGAATCAATAATTGAAGGGAATGAACTTTGAGCTTGGAATTAACATTAAAAACAAAGCAACAGAGCACTACTAGAAGCAACACCAGCATTTCAGATTCAACGCCACCAGCATTGCAAGGATAAATCTACAAGTGTACAGAAGTTCAATGAACGCCGACAAATCCATCTGCAATGCCACCGGCTTTTACACTAGTGTTCGAATACTACAGTTCAAGTATTCTTAACGCCAGCTGCTACATTGCTAGTGTAGAATTTGTAATTGCTGACGTTTGATGTGGCAGTTAATAGATGTTGTGTGTGTTGTTCTATGGTTACAAAAATTAAAATGTTTAAAAAGAAAGGAGACCCAGACGTTCAGGGAGGAGTTTTTAGATAGAGGACATATCCTTAGATTAGAGAGTAGCCTAGAGAACTAAATCATAGAATTAAGTTCCATAATCATTCTTTGATCATGATTTGTTCCAGAATTTGTTCGTATAGTTGCTTATCATCATTGTGGAAACTTTGTATGGTTGGTTTACTATTAATTCAAGTTTCTATGTTTAATATTTTCTGAATATCTTATATTAAGATCATTATGAGTTTTCTTCATGATATTGATTCCATAAGTGTTCTTATTTTAATGTTAGGTTAAATTCTAATGGTGGGAATGTGATTAAATTCGTTATTTGCTAAAATGATGGTTGAGTTATGTTATATGATTGTTAGAACCTTGCAATATTCATGTTGATTTCCTATAATGTGCCTTATATCTAGAAAGATTTTGGTTAATTAGAAGTTAGGTTGCTCGGGAGAGAAATCTAATTTCATTGGAATTTGTAAATGGAGATTTAATATCAAAATGCGGAAGCTGAGACATTATATCTAATTTAAGAACTATCTTTGTGTTAAATGCAATGTATTTAAGTTGAATTCTTGCTAAGGGATTAGGAAAAACTCAATTTAAGTCACTAGGCAATTAATGAATCAGGAGATTCTTTGTTGTAATGTTGATTCCTTTGATATTCTGAGTAGCGGAAGCTACCAGGTTGTTTTAAAGTTAAAAAGATTTTTAAGAACTTCACGAAGAGGTTTTAATCTAGATAGTTCCACTTGAATATTCATGAGATCTAATTGTCAATACAACTTGATTTCAACTTGATTAGCAAAACTTCGATTTGATCTAAGTTCCCACTATAGTGTAATATAAGTTTCTGTGATTAGGTAACATTTGAATAGACTAACTACAGTTAAGAAGTATATAAAGTAGTGAAAGTAGGTAAAGTAGTGTTTTTGAAACAATTAAATTTAATTATTTTCCCTAAATATTAGTTGGAACTGATAACAGTTTAGTACTTAACCTTTCCTCGTGGGAATGATACTCGCTCATCCTTTTACTACTTGATTCGATCCAGTATACTTGCTAGTGAAATCGCTTTAATAATATAAGATTATTTTAAAGCGGATCAGTGGCATTTGAACTTTTTTAATATAACGAAATTGTACCTAAATAGAATTTTTGCCCACAAAGATATATGAACTTTTTAAATCTTGCATTTACTATACTACTGTCGGTATCCAATCAATTATCCGGCAAAATGCTGACGTGGACAATTATCTCCCTTAAAAAAATACTTTCTGTCTCTCTCTCTCTTAGTTGACTTTTTCGTGACTTTTATTTATTTATTCTTACTTTTCTCTCTCTCTCTCTCTCTCACTCTCTCCCTTGCTTTGATTCTTCTTCTTCTTCTTCATACAACCCATTAAAAAAATAAAAACCAAAAAAACCACAAAATCCAAATTTTCCACTCCAAAACCCCATTTTCTAAACTTTCCAACAAATAATCACTTCTACCCAAACTCATCAAAACAATAAAAAATCCAAATTATCACTAATTACAATTATTTCCAATCCATAAAAACCAATAAAACCAATAGTAACTATAGCTAATAGATAAATCCCATAGACAACACATAATATAACAACAATCCCCAAAAATTTACAAAAACCGAAGTGTAATTACACAATCATTAAACACATGCAATGGCAAATAAGATTAGGTTTTCTATTTTTTTTTTTCAACCTTGCAATAGAGACAGCCACGAATAAGAATCTATACATAATCAATAATTGCTCCCCGTCTATCTTTGAAGAGGTAATTAGGTTGAATTTGTGAAATGATCCCTTGAATACTCAGTAAAGACTTGACTTTAATTACAAGCTTATATGATAACGAAGAAAATGGTATGTATTCTTCTATGCACTGGTTGATATCTTCTGGCAACCAATTGTGGAGATTGCACATCTGAGTGCTCCTAAAACCACTACTTTAGATTAAATCACGTCACCACAAAATCAAGAACAATCAGATTTTATTCACGGTATAGTTGATTAGATTCACATTATCTGTGAAGTTAGATTCAATTGATAAAGAAAGCAACAACTAGTGTCATGTGTGAATAAGAAGAAGAAACGGAAAAAAAAAAAAAAAAGAAAGAAGAAGAAGAATGAATTGATTTTCTTTTATTTTGTTTTATTGATTTGGTTAAAGTGGAAAAAAATTAACACTAATATGTTAACTAGGAAAGAGAAAGTAGTTTTTTAAGAGAGATAACTATCCACATCTGCATTTCGCTAGAGAATTGACCGAAGTCCAGCTAAAAGTATAGTAAATGTAAGATTTAAAATGTTTAGCTTTTTTTGTGGGCAAAAATTTTGTTTAGATATAATTCCATTATATTAGAAAAGTTTAGGTACCATCAGCGAGAATTACCCTACAAAAATTGACAATATTAAAAGTTCTGGTAATTTATAAAAAAAATGGATAAGTTTCACTAGAGGTACCTAAGCTTTTTAAATATAATGAAATTGTACCTAAATAAAATTTTTTCCTACAAAAATACCAAAACTTTTAAAATCCTTCACCCAAAAAACAATAGTTTTGGCTGGAAGCTTGTCAAAAGTCTAGAGATATGCTGACATGGTAGGGAAGCTATATTAAAAACTTAAATTTTTCTTATAAATGCAATCGAAGCGGGTTTGGTATAGGCATATAAACCCGAACTTGATTTGCTTGCCTATAAGGACTCCTAAACCCAACCTAAAACCCTATATGGTTTTTATTATCATACCTAAACTCGCCACTATATGGTTTTGAGTTAACCCGACTTGACCCTATAGGACATATCTATCTTTTTTTATTTTATTTTTTAAGGTTTTTTTGCATGCTATCTTTTTCTTGAAGGCTGAATGTAAAAAATGGTACTTAAACTTTTGCAAAAAGTTTAATTAGGTGCCTAAAGTTTGGTTGTAAACAATTTGATACCTGAACTTTCGTAAAAAGTTTAATGAGATACCTAAAGTTTAGTTTTAACTTTTTTTATATCTGAAAGAAGTTTCCTTGTACACTTTTCCTATCTAAAGTTAGGTAGGAAAAATATGTGTGAAAACTTCTTTTAGATACTAAAATTGTCAAAACCAAACTTTATGTAGAAAAAATATTCGTAAAAACTTGCTTTAGGTACCAAATTATTCAAAACCAAACTTCAGATACCTTGTTGAACTTTTGTAAAAGTTTAGGTACAATTTTTGACGTTATTCCTTTTTTTAAAGGATTTAAGTAAAGGTGGTAGAACTTATAATCACTCATTTAATCTTCTTGCTTATTTCAATTGGGAAAAAAGGGGAAAATTTTGTGTTAGATAACATTTGTAGTGTGCATCACAAAATCTAGATTATTATATTCTATGAAGGTAAAATAAACTTAGAAAATATGCATGTATGGATTGTTCAAACATCTAATCAATCTATAAAAATATCATTATGTTAAGTAATCTATATAATTATCTTCTATTAAAATTATGTTTCAAGAGATTTCGCTTCTTAGGACATCTTGTTTAAGTTTGAATTAAATTTTTTTTTATAATTATTTTATTTTTATATACTTTTATAATTTATTGGGTTTGGTTTCCCATCGAGTTATTACTATGACACGTGATTAAGGCTGCGAATGAGTCGGGTTGAGACAGTACAGTGTTGAGCTTGAGCTCGACTCAAAATTTGAAGGCTCAAGCTCAACTGGAGCTAGACCTAGCTTAAAATTTTAAGTTCGAGTTTGACTAGAACTAATATTATGTAAGTTTAAGCTTGACTTAGTTAAGCTCACTTAGGTTCTGTCTATTAAAAATATTTTTAATTTTATTTATTTAATTAATATTAATACCTATACTCAATTGAATTCGATTAACATATATACTCGGCTCAAGTTTGATAAAGCTAGATTAAGCTCATGAGCTAATCAAGCTAAATATCCAAAGCTCGAGTAGGCTTGATAAAATACTCGAGTAGCTTGAACTTGAGCTTGAGCTTGAGCTAAACTCAGCTATTCTCAAATCGAACTCGAGTAAATATTAAGCCGAATCTAAGTAGTTTGTGAATCGTCTTGGTTCATTTGCAACCCTAACCGTAACTCGACCCTAAACCCTATAGGGTTATAAAATTTTTCTAAAATTGTCCCAAAATCTTATAGGAGTTTTAATGGGTCAATTACCCTATAATGACCTGCTCGGTTACATCCATAATTTTTCTCTTTCATGTCAGTATATTTATTCTTTTATTTTATTTATATACTCCACCCCTTTACATCTCTTCTGTGTCCTTCTTCTTCTTCTTCATCACAACACGACTTGCATTAAAATAATAATAATAATAAAAATAATAATAAAAGCCCCAAAAACACCATGTTGTAATAATAGAACTTAATGTTTGTGGATTTGCATCTTTGGCACCTGAGTTGCTCATGCTAGGGAAAGTTTGAGGGATTTAAGGTTTATAAGAATGTTGAGGATGTTTTGCTGTCTTGCATTTTGTCAAAGATTAAATATTAGTCTTGTTCTCTTAACTTATGGTAAATTTGGTGTCCTTTTGAGATACTGAATTGGGTTTAAACCCAAAAAAAATGGAGAATTTTTAAGTGGAGATTGTGAATAGTTAATCAGGTTTTTTTTTTTTTCATATATCTATTAGTTGGTGAAGAAAGTTTGGAACTTTATGTTTATGAGATGACACCATAAGAAGCTTAGAACATTTCTTTTTTCTAACATTTTAAACTTGGTGTGATAGCTGAATTTCGTCTAAAGCTCGATCGAACATGATCCACTAAAACTTGAATTTAAATCTAGTTTCATGCAGAGTAGAAATCAAAGTGAAAGAGGGGTGTTTTAAGGTGTCAAAAGGATGTTGTAACAGTAGTGGTAAAATGTGGAATCCTAGTTTAAGATAAAGAGAAGACAAAAATGAGGTATGCATAGGTTGGTCGTTTTGTGGTGATGATGATGATGATGATGATGATGATGATGATGATGAAAAGGGAAGGGAGAGGGACATGCACAATAGAGAAGGGGAAAAACAATTTTTTTTTTTTTAATATGAATTTCATGCCATGTTAGCATATCACAGGACTTTTGGCTAGATTTTGACCAAAAGTATTGTTGGTGTAAGATTTTAAAATTTAGGTGTTTTTGTGGACAAAAATTTTGTTTAGATATGATTCTATTATATTCAAAAGTTTAGGTATTGTCAATTAAACTTACCCTTGAAAAATTAATCAAATTTTATGTACCAAATATAATATCATTCCTATATTTTTTTACCCGTTATATGGTGTACCCATGAATATTAAGAATAAACACAAAATGTTGATTATGTGGCTAGACAGACAAAATCAACATTAGTAAACCTTGTATGCTACGTTATATGCATAGTCTCCTATGAACAATAAAGCATTACTAGTTTACACTATTTTCATCCATATAATCTTACTGAATTCGCAAAATGGAAGGAGATTAAAGAAAAGGGAAGAGTTGTGTCAGATATTCTCTTATAACATATTTGCCAACTCTATTTTGTATTATTGTAGTTATAGTGAAAACACATTAAATTGGTTCAACTACAATAGATACCCTATGTCATTTGCATGAGAGCACAATATATACAATAAATGACATTAAATCTACAGTATTTTATTAGAAAGGTGCATACTTTATGCAACTACTATTGATACATATTGGACTAATAAAGGTAAATTAAAATTTCATGGGTTAAAGTCACAAATGGTACCTGAACTTGATCAAAATGTACAATTACGTATCTAAACTTTAAAATTGATCAATTTAGTACTTAGAATTTGAGAATGATTATTTTAGTACCTGAAAGAACATTTCGTGCATACTAATAGTACCTTTGTTAAGTTATTTTATGTATTAAATTGATTAATTTCAAAGTTCGGATAAATAATTACATTTTTTTAGGTATCATTCATGACATTATCCCAAATTTCATTGTAAAAAATATTACTTTTTCAAAAACAAAATGCTAGGCTCTCAAATTTTGGTCAAGTAAAATATATTATTAATTATCATAAAAAAAATATTTCTTGTAATCTAGATTTCCTATTGTAAGAAAAAATGTCATCACAAAAAAATAGACATACACAAATTTGATATCGTAGCACTTCTATTATCCATGATATATTCCTAATTAATCTTTTTTTCTTTGTATCGAATATGAATCATTCTTTAATACAAAATTCGATACAATTAAAGAAAAATCTTAATTATTTTAATCTTTACTTTTTACAGATCTAAGCATGTTTTTAGAATATATATATATATATATATATATAGCATATATATCAAGACAAAAAATGAAGCAAACCAAAGGAAAAATAAATACTTTCAAGCGAGCAACTTCTTATTTCCACATCATTATAATATAATTTGATGTTTGCTATAAAGTAACAATGTCTAAACACGTCATAATGATTACATTTCACCTAATTGAAAGTGATTTTTGTTTATTACATCGGGCAATATTTAACACCTCAAATTAATCAATATGAAATCTTATACCGTACCGTTGGCAAAGAAGAGCTAGCAAAAGAATTACAAGGTTATCGCGGACCAATTAGTGAAGTAGCACTGACAAAGTCTTTAAGGGTATGATGCATTACAAACAAGTAGTAATGGAATACATTGGTAACCCAAAAAAATTGGATATATCACAACAATAATGACCTATCGTTTTGTATTTTTGCAATGATTTGCCCAAACTTATTTTTTTAATTTTTAATAATGAAGTAGATGTAAATCCATCAGTGGCCAATTAGTAAGGTAGTACATGCGAAGTCTTCTAATGGAATGCTTCATTACAAGCAAGTAATAGTGAAATGCAATGGTAAGTGAAAAAGATTGCATAAATTACAAAGGGATGATCTATTTTTCGGTAATTTTGCAAAGAGTTGACTGGGATTTTATTTATTGTTGATCAAGTAATTGTATTTTAATATTAAGAAATGTTAATGGGGTATTTGGTATAAGTTAAATAAATTCACTAAAAATGATTGAGTAAATTACAAAAAAAAAATAAGAAAAAGAAAAATATTGAAAGTTTAAAAAATGAAAGAAATTTGTCTAGGAAATTAATGACTGTTTCTAGCCACCCACAAGCTGAGTTGACCAATACCAAGATGGTGATCATACTATCTTCCCTTTCTTATGTTGAAATTGATCACTCTAGCTTGAAAGTAAGATGCATCCCCTTCATTAAAGTTGTTATCAACCAAAAACAATTTTTTCAAGCTTTGGTGATTGAATAAACATCTTATCTTCATTCTCCATAATAGAATTCCACAAAGGAAGATAATAATATTTAATAACTTTTATTTTGATGACCGTATAAACTAATGAATCCCATTTAGAGCTAGCATTATGTTGTCGTTTTTTTTTCTTCCCTCTGCCCAAGCTAAGGTTATATTGTTGATGGATATACTATAAAGCAAATGAAAGGAGTTCCATTACCAAGCAACCTTGGGTCTCATCTATCGAACCGAAATAGCACTATACCTTTAAGACAAAGATAATGTCGCAAATGATACTTGAAATTTAGTAAAGTATGCAATTAACTCATAAGACAATCATAACATGTTATTTTGATGAACCACTTCAAACAAACAATGGTTAATAGCATGTATAATGATAGGTTTTTAAACTACAATCTTGGTAACAAGACGATGGTGTTGGCAAGTCATGATTGTTTTCTGACAAGTTTAAAATATAATATTAATTCTACTTTTAAAGCAAGTACACCTATTAATCAATAATATCAAAATTGAGTATCGAATTTCATTCCTTGGGGATCTTTTAAGTACTAGTATTCACTCTAACATACTATAGAACAAAAAAAATTCAAGTTATTATAATTACTTATAACTATTAATCATAATATGTTCTAAATTCAATTCACTAAATTCACAATCACAAGGCAATATAAAATTACTTAAATCTAGTTGCAGACTATCCAGATCCTAAATCACCACTAGAATTAGATATGTAACTTTTATAAATATAATTTTATTTGATAATTAATTAATTGATTTGCAGAATTCCTATATTAAATTCTCTTAATATTATTTATTCCTACCTTTAGATTAATCAATCAGATTCTCTTTCTAGCCAATATCAATCATTAACGTTCCATAAATTCACTATTATATCTCAACCAAACCTTAGTTTCAACCTAATACATAGGATTTCTATTGTCTTATCTCTAAAATCACAATCAAATATCTTTAATTATGAAGATTTATTCAATCTAGCAATTTGTAAGTCCCTACATTTTTTGATACTCTTAGAAAATAATTGTAAGCCTCTGAAATTTTGGCATTCTTAGAAAATAATCCTAGAGCTAATACTGAAATCTAAACCGAAAAAAACAACCAAAGTTAAAATCGAATACTAGAAACTCTAAATAAGATCAAATATAGAATTCCATAACCTTAAGAAAAAAAGCACCTTAAAAAACAAAATGAAAATCTAATAATTATTTGACTTTGAATCCCTACGTTGAACAATTTATCTATCTGATCCCTAATACGTAAATCGAGATAGTTTGTCCAAATAATATTTTATGACAAAATTATAAGATCTTAGACCATTGAGTAAAAATTTTAAAATTAATACCAAAAGTCAAACCAAGTCAATGTTTAAGCTTCAAAGCCATAAACCTCATTAAGTAATCAGGAGAATTGTAAAAATATTAAATAAATCAGAAAGATAGAGTAAACCTAATTTTTTAACCAAAAAATACAATATAACATAAATCCCTAGATTATATAATCTTACGAGTAAATCTTAAAGCTAGAATTGAAATCGAATCCCTAAAGCTACCCTAGGTCAATATTAAGTCTAGAGAATCTAAATTCGGCAAGATTGTGCTCGAAACCCTAAAACAATAAAAATGAGATAACTTTAGAATATGATCCAAAATAATGTTATATAACCTAAAAAGATCACGTTCGTAAAAAATTCACTCATTTAAGACCCAAACGGGATCAATTTCTAAAATCAAGGCATTGACACGTAAAACAAGAATAATATTCGAACAAATAATTTATACTAAACATATATTAAGATATTCATAAACTATCATTTATAAATTTTTCGAATAAAAAATTCAACAATTAAGGCTAAAAGACTGTTTTAGTACTCGACCTTGAGCACACAGATTGAAATAACAACAATTAATGATAAAATAATATTAAATCATCTTTCAAATATCATCCAATAATTTATTGTTTCATAAAAATATCAGTTACCAATTTTTCAACTTCTAAAAATGTCATATATAGGCTATTTACGTGTATTTTTATTACTACTAGTAATTTATTTGTCTTGTTTATTATTCATTTACTATTTATTACTATTTACTTCTATTCACCTCTCTCTACTTTTTATTACACCTTTTCTTACACCTATTTCTTACATCTTTTACAATTATCTTTTTCTCATAAAACTTTACTATACTTTTTATTTTACTTCTCTTATACTTCATTACACTTTTTTATTTAAATTAATTTTTTCTCTCTCTTCTTTCCTTGTGCAATTGCTACCATTTTCTTTTTTTTCCCTTATATTTATTTATTTTTCATTTATTTTTACATCTTTAACTCTCTCCTTCTTCTCTCCATAAATACCTAACACCTCCATCTCATTTTTCACTCTCATTTCTCTTCCTTAAGAAACTCTTGCAAAATTTCTCCACAACTCTCATCTCCCTCTCCTCTTTCATGCCACACATACATACACCAACATGCATCCAATTGTTCCCTCAATTTTTCCCTACATCCATCTCCATTCTAGGTAAAACTATAAACTCCTTCTGGTTCATGTTAACATAACATGAAAAATATATGTGTTTGGTCCCCATGAGCTTATGCTAGGGAATGGAAATATAGAAACAACGTATTGTTCATGTCTTGTTGAACTTTATGACTATGTTCATGTTATGTTATGTTGTTATTCTAACATTTACTGTTTATATATTACTAAGTATGTGTAATATATGTATATTTTTAGAGCCTAAATGCTCACTTTATTTACTACTTTATTTCATGCTTTCATTATCTATTTCATGTTAATAAATAAGATTAGTCAATCTCTAGTGTTAGACATATTCTAAATCAAGTCAAAACAAAAAGGATTTGCCATAATCTAAGTCTTGGGAGCCTTGAAAATTAATCTAAGACTCCCATGATTTTCTTAAGTATTTGCTTTGCTTTATTCATGAGACTTGCTATATTCAAGTCGCGGGAATCTAAAACCTCCACAATTATTTTCTTACTTTTCTTATTTTGGGACTTATCCATTTTTAAGTCCCAAGAAGTCTTGATAAAATCTAAGACTTCCTTGTTTTTTTCTTTCTTATTGATTTTAGTATTTTTATGATGATTGGAATTTATTCAAGTCATGAGGAGTCTTGATGAGAAGCTAAGACTCCTATACCTTTATCTTTAATATTTGCTTACTTTGATTTTCTTATCCCAAATTTTTATTGTTTTATATGTCTATGACAATAATTTT